>JAYMTE010002235.1:0-11572 GCA_036897545.1 Pelargonium fulgidum
GCCTGCTTTGACAGATGTTAAAAAAAAAAAAAAAAAAACAATCTAAATATTTTTGACTTAAATTATGTTACTAATGGTCACGGCATTAGAGAAGAAAGTGAGAGTTGAGGTGAGCTGTTCGAGTGGTGGGCCGAAAGTGCGCCGTGGGCCCCGGAGCTTGATGGGCCCCACTCTCAGTCTCTACTCTCCACTCCAGTTTAATAGTAGTGTTGATAAATATTGATAGAGTGCACAAAAATCTAACAACAAAAAGGGATTTGATATGATTGCATGGCGACACTGAACAGATCACATACATGTCAGTCCTGGAAAATGTCTGTTTGTTTCTCGAGAAACTGAAAAATCAAAAAAGTCTGTGAAACTTGCCTGTATTGCATATTGGGTCAGTCTCTCCAACACCCATCTATCTCTTTTCTCGTTTGCTTTTTTATATTCCTAAAAATTGCATTTCCTTTTCAGTTTTGGTATTTATTATCATGATTTAATTAATGATGTCTTTCTCCTGTGTTTCCATTTATACAAATTTCAATGTTACACATTAGTGTAATTCATTTTTAATTTCAATTTCCATTTTTTCTTAGTGTTTTGTTTGTTCCTTGCATGGGTTTTTGTTTTCTTGTCCATCTGTTGATTGTATTGGGTCTTCTTCAATTTTATCTCTCTACTTTTTTTTTTTTTTGTTAATTTGTTTTTTTTTTTTTTTTCTGATTAAAATGGATTCTAATTACCCTTATAATTTTTGTAGTTGAGTGGTGGACCACCAGAGCTTTTGAGGTGAGAACGGATGGCTGAGATTTTCAATTCTGTGATTATGTTGCTTTTTTTGTGTGTTTGGAGATGAACCCATTTTCACATTTTTAGTTTTTGAAATTGGTTTCTTTTTATCACACAAATACCATTTGACAAAAACACCCATTTGCAAGCATGAAAAGTTTGGTGTGTATAAATGTGTGGCTTTCATGTGATTGTAGGTACAAAATTAGCTGATAGGCCTGTGATGACTGTGGGGCATTGAGGAGAGAGTAAATAGCTGCTTAACTTGGCTTCTTATTGTTTGAATGTTGAGCAAAACCTTGTTTGTTTGCTGAGAAAATGGAGTTCCCTGAATCAGAAGAGTGTTGAGGAGAGAGTGTTTGATTTGGGTTTTGTTGTTTGTGTTTTGAGCAAGGAGTTGTTTGGTTGCTAAGAAAATTTATTACCTGTAACAGAGAAGTCTAGAAAGAGTTGGCAGGTCTATGAGTATATAGTGTTTGAATTTTTGAGCAAACAGCTGTTTGTTTCTTGAGAAAATGGAAGAGTTGGCAAGTTTGTGAAGCATTGAGGAGAGAGTAATTAGCCGGTTAATTTGGGATGTACTTGTTTGAATATTGAGCAAAAGGCTGTTTGTTTCCTGAGAAAATGGAATCCTTGAATCAGAAGAGTCTAGAAAGAGTTGTCTCACAGAGAGCTCTGCAAATGGGCAAATCATTTTCTTGCCAAATTTGTGTTGTGGGTTTGCTTTGTGGGGTTTGTCTTGCCTCTTTGTTCTTGGCTGCTCTTACTTCATTTGGTACTTTCGAGTTTGGAGGAATTTCGATTTCTGCTGTTTCAGTTGGCACTTCTTCTTGGAGTTCTTCAAGTTCAGGTATCTCAAGTCTCTATTCAAATATTGTTTTTGATCACTTGAATGTCTGTATGCAATATTATGTTGATTTTGTGTTGGGTTGATGTAGATTTTTATCATTTCCGAGTTCATAAAATAGGTAGTTAATAGGTATTACTACTAACAAGTACGTGTTTCCTATTCTATGTTTTCTGAATTAAAAAGAACTTGAATGAGCATAAATTTCAACTTTTTTTAGGTGTGTGGTAGAAAATTCTATGATACTTGTTGGCTTCGCATAAGATGGAGTGACATTTTTGGTCAATGATGAATATTGCAAATGAGAATGATGAAGAAGTGTACTTGAAGTAACTTAAAAGCAATATGACTTCTTGAACACATTTGGAATGCTTTTCTCGAGTTCAATAGGTTGAGTGAGCTTAATTGTAGGTTAATATAGTTTAATTAGTCCACGGGCTTGCTTCTGCGAGGTATTTGTATCCAGTGGCCCTACTTACTGAGATTGCTAATTATAATTAGTCGAAGAAAATGATTTTTGTGTTTTCTACAAGTTATATAAAATAAAAAATAATTAGTAGTAAATTAATGTTACTTGTAATAACTAGTGTTTAGTCTTAGCTTGGCACTAAATGATAATGCGAAATAATTAGCTTTCGTTCTTTTCTGATCACTAAATGCTATCATTTCCTTATGATAATTATAACTTTTCTTTTTCCTGTTTCAAATTATAGAGACTACAGATGATGATTCTAGACCGAAGGAAAGAGTAAGAGATATGCCAGAAAATGAAGTGATGATTGATGACGAGAGAGTCTCTTCACTTTATGCATCTTGGAGCGCGTTATTGACTGAATCAAAAGATGCAGACCTGAAGTTCTTGCAAGGGTTTGGACATGGCAAATCAGATGTGCCACGTGCTCCTCATTTGGAGGATTGCAAGTTGATGGCGCAAGTAAACAAGCGCCTTGATAAACATGCTAAGAATGATAGCTTCCCTCCTTGGACCGGATGGAAGGGAGTATTAGATACATATCCAGCATCTGCAAGCAACGAGCAACTGAGATATTTTAGGCATAGAGCTATTTCAGAAGGTGCTCATCCTCCCTGGGTACGTCTCTCTGATACGATCCCAGAATATGTTACTGTCCAATATTAACTAGGGAATTATGACTCACCTAAATGTACCAAAAGGGCCGCTCAATGAACGAGACTCCCCTAGTTATGGGTTCTAGGGAAGGTCATTTATATACTCAACAATCAACATTACCGTAACTTTTGTTAGGAGGTTGTTTCCCCGGCTGGACCTTGACCTCAAGGTCACAAGGAAGTACCTTACCATTGCTTCAAGACTCACTTCACTCGCATAATGCAATGATGCATATTAAAAAAAATGTCGTTCTTTGTCATCAGTGACCTTGCGTTCTCTGTTTTTTTGGGAGTTATTGTAATCAATATGAGCTTTTGAAGAGAAATGAGATAACTGTGATTGCCATCTAGGCAGGAAGAAGAGGTCGTGTGAGTATTTTAATCAAGATATGTTAAGTCTCACATGATATGGTTATTCTCTTTGCTAATTAATTGATTTCTTGGAATTTCTATTAAATGATACTCCTTTCTCGACCCTTTATAGCCTAATTGAAACTTAAATCATCTCCTACGTGTTCCATTATTTTTGTGCTGTTGTGAGTTTTTTTTTTTCAACCAAGTGAAGTTGAATCTTATTATCAATTTCTGAACGATCAGTTAATCAAATAGTTCATTGAAAATGAAAACCAGTTAGACTAAAAGCTGAAAGGTTGGTCGAGAATGGCCCATTTATTAGTAAGGTAATTAGTGTAAAGTATCATAAACTAAGTTACTATTGGGAACACTTCAATACTAAGTTACTATTGGGAACACTTCAATAACTTCTTTCCTTAAAAATGGTGTCCTGTTGGATATGCTTTTATTCTTTAGTCTTCTAATAATGATAAGAGCTTTGCAGATTGTGGGATCAGATGAAGAAAACTATCCTTTGACTCGGAAAGTCCAACGGGACATTTGGATTCATCAGCACCCATTGAACTGCAGTGATCCTGATGTTAGATTTCTCGTCACTGACTGGGAGAGACTTCCTGGATTCGGCATTGGAGCACAGCTTGCTGGAATGTGCGGGCTTCTTGCTATTGCAATCAAGGAAAAAAGAGTGCTCGTAACCAACTACTTTAATCGTGCCGACCATGATGGTTGTAAAGGTATACACAAAACCCTTGAAGTACAATACTTATCGTAAACATTATCTTACATTCTTCCGGGTTGAGGCCTATATATGACTATTAGGTTATTCATAAGATTCAGAAGTTAAAGCTTTCAATTCAACAGAAGAAACATCTTACTCGGATTTATATGTGTTACTGCAAAATCCTTATGAATCTTTTCATTCTATACTGTTTTATTCAGGTCCATCACGTTCTAGCTGGTCTTGCTACTTCCTACCGGAGACATCCCAAGAATGTCGTGATCGTGCATTCGAGCTAATGGGTAGTAAAGAAGCGTGGGAAAAAGGAATTATAACAGGAAAGGAGAACTACACTTCAAAAACTATATGGGCTGGACAGACACCAAGGTGAGATATTGCATATTCATTCTTAACTATTTAGTATAACTGACACTTCCAAATAATTACCATTTCTTATGTCACTAATAACAAGTTTTTTAATACAGGGTTTGGGGTGATCCTTGGAATTATTTGCAACCAACGACAGAAATTAATGGAAGTCTGCTCGCTTCTCATCGCAAAATGGATCGAAGGTGGTGGAGAGCACAGGTATCGCTTAAAACCATATAGAAAGAAGAGAACTGTGAATGTTTTGTGCTTGTGAGAATGTAACAAATCTTATCTTGTGAAGTCCTGAAGCTTTGCACCAACAATCTTTATCCTTTTCTTAGATCCCAAATAATGGTTCCTGATTTTCACTTAACTATCACTGAGGATGGAATAAAGCATAACTCATTAGTAAATCAAGTCTTTTGTTATTGAAACTCAGATCATGAAAATATTTGAATGGTATTCTTTATAACTGCTGTATGGTTCATAATTTGATTATGATTTTGGTTTACAATATTGCGCCAGGCAGTTCGCTATTTAATGAGATTCCGAACTGAGTACATGTGTGGCTTACTGAATGTTGCTCGCCATGCTTCATTTGGGAAGCAAGCAGCCAAAATGGTTCTCATAAGTTTATCTGAAGAATGGCCAAAGGTTTGTCAATCTCGCCCTCTTCTCGGTTTTCCTAAACAGTCGATGGAGAATCTTCTCTTCTCGTGTTACAAACACGAATCTACTCGGATATCTTCAAATTTGATGTTAAAATCTTGTTTTCTGAGATATTAAACTGCCTTTTCTAGTACAAAATTACATGACACACTAAAACAGAATCTGTGTGTATATATATGATCTACAATACATTCCTCTCATTACATATATAGCTTCTTTACTAGATGAGACAGTGTTTAGGAGCTCTTGCAAGCCTAATGATTCGTTACAATCGTATCTTACGACATCATTTTGGAGATATATTGTTTCAATATTACAAATATGGTTAGATTTGTGAACTCGCTCACTCAATAAATGTGCTCTTTCACTTCTACCCAAGATTGATTGTAGTAATCTTCTGAACTTACTATACCTCATGAACTGGCTTGTTACAGGAAGTTATTAGGTACAAGGAAAGATCTGATATGGAACAATTTGTTTGGTCGAATCACAAGCCATGGATACCTAGGCCATTGCTGAGCATGCATGTGAGAATGGGAGACAAGGCATGTGAAATGAAGGTGGTTGAGTTTGAAGAGTACATGCATCTTGCCAACCGCATTAGGATGCGTTTTCCTCACCTCAACAGCATTTGGCTCTCCACCGAAATGCAGGTATGTTTATGACGGTGTTTATTTTTTCTTCCTTTTGTACCTATTTCTATAATTGACAATAACAGTCGGGTCATTTCTCATTCTTGTTAAGAAAACAAGTAGGCGTCCACAAGTTCATTGGGCTGGTATGAAGTTAACTGCTGACATGTCATACTCTCATAAGTTCGACTGAGTCTCAACCATAATTTCTTTGACGAAGATTTTTTTTTCTGTTTTGGTTAAGAAAGTATGGAGTCTCATCCAGCGCCTACAATACTAGAAGCATGCCTTTTTATATTTCGTTTCGTTCCATTTTATTTGTGCTTTAACTTCACGACCTAATCTGAATTCAGGTAGTCATCGACAAGTCCAAAATGTACCCTCATTGGAACTTCTACTACACAAATGTTACACGCCAAGTCGGGAACGTGACAATGGCAACATACGAGGCCAGTCTCGGGAGGGAAACCAGCACGAACTATCCGCTTGTGAATTTCCTGATGGCAACCGAATCAGACTTTTTCATAGGAGCACTGGGCTCGACTTGGTGTTTTCTGATAGATGGGATGAGGAATACGGGTGGGAAAGTAATGGCCGGATACTTGAGCGTCAACAAAGATCGATTCTGGTAGATATTTTGACTGAAGCTGGCAGCAATTTAGGTATGTAAAGTAGAGAGCAGAGTGTCTTTTGTTTGCAGGTGTTATGGGTATTCATTTTCTGCATATGATGAAGATGTTTGTATATCTTATAATCCACCAATGTACAAAAAAAGGTTAATGAGCATTTGTACATGCATGTTTGTACAATCTTGGAACATGCAAGTACACACAGAGCATCCAGTCTACATCAATTAGTTTTTTATTTAACCTAAACTGTCGATGAAGTTACGAGACATAACTAGAAATTCTCGATCCCTCCGTCCCACATATTTATTAGAGTGGATATGAATAAGATTTAATGTGGAGTCTTCTCCGTATTCTTTACTTTTAAAACTGGCCTTCATAACCATACGTTTGAGTCTAAGTTATATGGTTCGTGGTATCATTTAGTATGCATAATGGAAATAGGAACATATAAATGTAAGATTTCAGAGTTTGAAACGTTGTAAAATATTAAATAATCAATGTACACATTTACTAGTAACATAAATTTCAATATGAAACAAATGGATGGTAAAAAAAATACTCAAAAACATGCATTGCTTGTAGAGGAACTCATAAGTTCTCTTTTTCTATATATTCAAATAATTAAATTGACATCTTTCCTTTATTCATGAGCTTCTTATTAGTATTTTTTTTCTTTTGGTATATTTATCTCACAACGATAACAGAGATTCCCATGTTTGGTTCATTGTCATTCTACGTTCTGGAATGAGACATTCCTGAAGAGAGATCGCTGCTCTGGTAACTCGGGTTTAAGTGATAAACACACTGCAAGCAAACTAGGGAGGCTATGTACATACACAATGTATACAATATATAACCTTCATCCGTAAACATGTCAATCTTTCTCTGGACTGAAATAGCTAAATATGCATGAACAATAAAAGCAGAAGATTCTGAAAATTAGCCAATTAGGTCAGAACTGGAAATCCATAATGTAAAATATTAAAAATTGGGAGCATCAGTAACTTGAATGCAAAACAAAACCACCATAAACAATGTCATTTATGTAATGGTTGCTCTTTTGGTGCTCAAGAACTCCACACAGTGGTGGTGTTTTCACAATAGGACAATTGTTTATACAACTTATCCAATAAAAGTCACTAGTCATTCTACAAGTCTGGAAGCTCATTCTCCATAAAAAGATCATAACATGAATACAAATCACAAAAATGTAAACTTGATAATCAACAACTTAGATACAAGGTTGGTGTCTACGAAAAATCAAAATGTAAGCAAGCTATTGAAAAAAGAAAAAAAAAAACAAGGAGAGTATGTTTGTCTCCCAATTCACATCACAAGACAATACGATAATGCTCTTCTTAATCAACAAGTGATTGCCTAACAAATATCTTTTAAATTTTTTTCTCAGCAACATTGATAGAAAGGAAAATAATGGTCAGATGTGCATGGAAATGAGCCTTACCGTTCTCTTTTTCTCGCAACGGGGAAATGTAAACCGTGTCATTATTCTTCCACGTCTTCACTTACCTGATGTCCATGTCCATGTCCACCATCCCCACCTTTGGTAGCCGCGTGCTTCCTATGCTTTTTGCTCTTGGCTTTCTTGACTTTCATGCGGCGTTTCTTCTCAGTGGCATCAATCCAGGTGTAGTCGGATGGAATGTGAAATGGGTCAGTTTCATCCTTGAAACGGTGACTATCACTGTCACTTGATTGTCCACCACGACTCCCTCGCATCCATGAGATCCAAGATGATGAACCCTCATCCTTGGACTTGGCATCTTGGAAATGTGCAGGGCTGGAGAGAGGAGTTGAGAACTCCTCCACTGGCTGAAGCTCCTCAAATTTTGTAAATGTAACAAGGACTCGAATGGTAGGGACAATTGGGATGGCAACCTACAATAGAGAAAATGAATATTACTTGGTCTTCCTAAAATACATGAGATTGAGCATTTTATTGAACACAACAATTCTTCTCATACACAAACCCATCATTAAATGTCTAAAATGTTCAAACAAAGGCATTCCATCTTTCATGGTATATGATTCACCACGTTGCCAAAATGTTATTGTAACTATGTACTACTTCGTATAGGAAGCCAGTCTTCTTAATCTATAGCTTGAAAGGCTGGTTGTCCTATCACACAGCTAGAGAGGTAGAAAGGGTAGAGTTGGAAAAAGGAGGAAAAAGATACATAGAGAACTAAAGTCCACCATGAATGGCTCATCAATATCCATACAAATCTACACTGCAGTGACATGCTGCTAGATAAGCAAAAGCACAAAGAGACTTTTGCATTAAATTGGCCAGCATTCCTCTGAAGTATGTACAACTCATATAGAAATAGATCATCCTACCTATATGGAAGCAGCTCCTGTATGAGCCTCAACTAAGGAAGCTAAGAAAGAACCTTTCTTTTTCTTTTTCTTTTTAGTCTATTTTTGACTCCCAGCAAGTGATTGTAATTATGTAAAACATAAAGTTAACTATTTGTCTACGGTAAAGCTGGTAAATTACAAGTATAACAAAATGAAATAAAATCAGTCACAACAAGGTGGCAACATTAGTAGTAAATAATTAGCATGAATTACCTTGACAGGAAATGTGCCGTTAGGTAGCTTGGTTGTCAAAAGTTCCCGGAGTCTCCTAATGGCCTTTACCTTATTCGCTAAGATGTCAAGTAAAGGCAACAACTCCTCTGTTTTCAAAGGAAAATCTGGTGTCAACCACAAGACAGGTCTCAAGCCCTTTTTGTACTCACTCTCATTCTTAGACTCAGTAGTTACCCCCTTTTTCTTTTTCTTCTTGCTGCTTTTATCTTTTCCCTTTTTAGCATCCCCACTATCCTCGTTGAGAAAATCAGATGATGGTTTTTGTTGATCAATTGTTTTGTGATTGCTACCTTCGGGGGCTAACTTTGAAAACTTCTTCAGAATCTTTGAATCATCTGATTCATCGCCACCATTCTTTGAACCTTTCTTATTCCAACCAAACCAACCCTTCTTCTCCTTTACACCATTGGGTTCGCTATTTTCATAGGAACCGACTTGGTGGTCAAGGACCCCATGCTCCTCATCCTCACAATGACCATCTGAGTTTCCCATTCGAAGTGCAGAATCTAACTGCATCCTTTCCTCAGCAGTCAATACATCATCATACTCATCATTTACACCGCCATTGACCACCATTTCATCATCATCCACTGCAAAAAGTTCCTCATCAGTCAGGGCACCAGGAACCCGCCTCGATTTCACACTCACCATTACATGAAGCATGTCAAAAACCTTAGCCTTCCAACTTCCAACCATCTCAGTTCTTTCTTGCCGCCTCCAATTTAAATGGGGAACAAGCTCAGCCTGGGTAACATCAATTCCTGGTCTATACATATTGGTCTGCGACATCAAGGTCACTTCATGGGCAACCTCAGCTTCAGTTGGTTGCGCGCCAGCACCTTCCAAAGCATTTGTGATTTCTTTCTCCTTGTGAGCAAGAACAATCAAAGAACCAGGTGACAAAGACACATTACCATCCTCTGATTTGTACCCTTCTCCGAGAAAGAGGAATGTTTGATCAGACCGTTGGATGCGAAAGCCATCAAACCCAGCAAGTGTCATGTCAGCACGGAGATTAGAACCGCGCTTCCATATACGGTATGTATCTGATGGTGCTATCCGTCCAATGAATGGTATAACCGAGCTTTCGAAATGAAAAGTTATCTCCATGTAAAAGTCTCGAATTCGAGAAGCCGAGGCAACAATTCGGGGAAGCCTGCGACACCATTTGGCCCATGCAAGTGGCTGGTAGTGCCGTGCAATGATCATAGCTATAGCTTCTTCCCGGGTGCACACTGCTTCTTGGAGAGCACTCCAACCATTTTCATTCTGAAGACTCCAGTCTGCACCAGCTGCCATCAAAATTTCAGCAGAAGTTTGGTCACGCAACCGGACTGCAAGGTGCAGAGGAGTCTCCCGACCAGGAACATCACGACGATCTATGACAGCTGAAACAGCATCAGCTTGAACCTCAGCAGCAACCGATTCAGCCTCCGTGCTTACCTCACCAGCCTTGGCAAGTCCAGGGAGTGATGAGACAATGCGCCTGAGGGCAACATAATCACGGCGTGCAACCGCCAAGTGTGCAGGACTATGGGCATATTTGGAAAAATCTTCCATTGGATATTTTCTCTGTCTCTACTTTATATTCAAGGGCTTATTCCATGTTCTTACACAATTCAAGCTATAGAGCAGAAATGCATTAACACCAACTCACAATTTCAGACTCACAAACTACCAGTAAAGTCTAGAACTCCACAAACTACAAAACAGCCAACCAAGATCAGGATCCTAAACTCCTCTACTACCCCTATGATTAGTTCAACTTCTGATCAAACCCTCCAAATCAAAACCCTCTTCTAGGATCTAAACTTCAAGCTGCTGCAACTTGAGCACATCAACTGTACAATTCAGTGTGAGCTCCGCTACAGCTTACTAAAGATACTAAAAACCCCAAATCTGGAAACAAACAAAAAAAAACATAAATTTATAACAAAATCAGCTCAAATAACAAATCAAAAATCAATCTCACCTCACGAATCACGGGAACCACACATAAATTAACCGAAGAAAGCAACAAGAATCTGAGATTTCCCCAAACCAATAGAACCAAAACACGCATTCAAATCAACTCAACTGCCTCCCAATAAAAAACCAATTAAACACTCCACATTTCCCCCAAAAAATGGGGAAAAGGCAACAAAAAAAACGAGCGATTCAAATTGAAAAGCGAGACTTCGATTTCCTCTCGATTTTCTGAGGAAATAAACAGAAAATTAGATGAGAAATAGGTTACCTGATAGAGCGAAACTTGCGAATCCGAAATCGCAGGCGATCGATTAGGGCTCTCAGGTAGAGCTGGAAGCGAAGCGAAGCTCGATGGATTTGAGCAACTCAGAGAGAAAAAGGAGGAGGAGGATGAATCGGGACGGTTGGTTCGGAGAGCAGAGATTGGATCGAACAGTCAGGATCTTCTCTCGTACTTGTTCACCATTAAATGCTGACACAACACGGACGCACTCGACTCAGTCCTGACTCGGCCCCCGACTCAGATCTCTCTCTCTCTGTCTTTCGCTGTCTGTGTGTTTTCAGTTCTTCACTTTTGCTTTTTCACTAGGGGGCCTTTCCTGGACTATACAATTGCCCTTAGTTTTCACTGATAATTACCATTTTGCCACCACGACAGTTATGGTCTCCCTGAATAAATAACAAAATAAAATGTAAGGCTCACCATTTTCGTAATCCATTTTTCAATTAATGAGATTCAAAACTCACAATATAATATAATATAATAAATATTTACCATAATCAAATTTCGACTCTTGCCATATATTCTCTTGGTATATTTTCAGGACCGTCTCAATCATTATAGAGGTCATGTGCTAAAATAAAAAAATTG
>JAYMTE010002236.1:0-11572 GCA_036897545.1 Pelargonium fulgidum
CACATTCCATTAGTCAATAAAAACAATCCAAACAAAATCAATGGGAATGGGAATGATTTCCATTCCATTAGTCAATTAAACCAAACACTATTACATGAGAATGAGAATGGAAGTGGGAATGAAAGGAATGAGAATGAGAATGAGAATGAAACTCATTCCCATTCCCACCAAAATTTTAATCCAAACGCTACCTTAAGTGATTTCATTTTGTAAAACCAAAGATTAGACAAGTTTGTCTAAATTACTGAAGCATTAGAGTAGATTATTACTCTCGCATTTTAAGCGATTTTTCATTCTCGCATTTAGTTTTTTCGATACAAATATGATGCCTTGTGATGGTTATTGGAACTGCTTGGCCCAAGCAAAAAAGAAAAAAGTTAGGTTTTATCATTTAAAACTAAACTTCACTTCAAACCGTCGACAAAGTGGTTCAAATACAAAACTTAAAAAAATAAAAAACATTTAAACCGCTTGCCCCAACATATGTTGATGATTAAAACTTTTTTTATTCTAATATAAAAATAATCATTCAAAATATTATTTTTTTAAGGGTAAAATATTAGTTTAGTACTATAGTTTGTATTTATTTATAGAAAATAGATTTTTTTTTTAATAGCAAAATTACTTCGTTTTAGATGCAGCTGATATAAAATAGTCAGGCGCTCTTCAATTTAACGGTGCGTTACGATATAAATAGCAGAAACCCTCACCCCGCAAGCCCTAGTATTGCTTCTCGCTACCCACAGACTCGTTTTCGCTTCGCGCACAGACAAATCTGACGAGATACGGTACTCACTGGCCGGAGAAGATTCAACACAGACGAATCAGCTAGCCCTCGGCTTCTGTTTGATTGCCAGATACTCCAACCAGCAAGATGCCTGATTACGAAGGGAGGTACGAAGGTAACGGGGAAGACGTCGACACCTACGCAGCCGGCGAGGCTTCTCCTCCGGCGCGAGGTAACAGCCACGGCGGCTCTTATGACCTCAGTGACTCCAAATCTCAGGTAATTACTTCTAACTCCTGTCACCTGTGTAGTTCGTATTTCTAAATACACATAATTGAAGATGATAGCTATCTAGAGTGGAGTGGAGAACTATGTATTAAGGGTTTGTGTTTGCATTTTTTTTTCCGATTTGTTTTATTTTTATGCTCTTTTTGAGATCTTCATAAAGTGAAGAAGAAATTCGTAGTCGTTATATATTCTGAAATGGAGAACTGAGCTTCTTTTTTAAAATATTAGAATTCATTCATATAATTATTTGTATTTAAATTTGCAAAACTGTGAAAGACATTATTAGGTTCTTGGTGTTGTTCTTTCCACTTTCATTATGCGTTTGTGGATAGTCGACTTCAATACAATCATGTCTGGTTTCTCTTTGCTTTTAACTGCATTTGGTGTAGTATTTTCCTTTCAGTTCATTTAACTACTCTGAATTTTTAAACATAAATTATTATTATTATTATTATTATTGTGCATATGTAGCCTTTACTATTTGGCAGTGGATCATTCAAGTATTAGTGTTTTTCTTAGTAGTAGGATGGTTATGCTTATAAATATTCTGTTCGCTAAAATGTGCTAATATATGTGGATGGATATTACAGCATGGTTCTCGTGATTATGAAAGGGAGTCATCAAAAAGCAGGGAAAAGGAAAGAGAAAAGAGTCGTGATAAGGACCGTGATAGGGATAGGGAGAAAAAGAGGGACCGGGACAGGGATAGGGATAGTAAGGATAGGGAAAGATCTCGAGAGGTCCATGACAAGGACCGGGATAGACATCATAAAGATCGATACAGGGAACGCAGTGAGAGAAGGGATCGTGGCAGAGATAAAGATGGCGATGATTATCACCGAAGTCGTAGCCGTGATTATGAGAGGTAAAAAAATGGATGATGTGAATATAATTTTGTTTTAATGGTTTTCCCTTTTGGATTCATGTTTAATTTTTGCCCATGTTCCTTGCTAAACAAAAAAAACCCATCCTTTTGGATTCATGTTTAATTTTTGCCAGGCGGAGAGATTATGACAGAGATAGAGACAGGGAGGACAGACACAAGCATAGATCTCGATCTCGTTCAAGGGCTAAATCTGAACACAGATCAAGGTCAAGATCTCGTTCACGCTCAAAGAGGTAGGTTTTTGAAATGTTACCCTTTGTTAAGTGAAGGTTCTCGTTTTCTAAATTTTGGTCCTACCTCGATGAAATTTTACTGTATGATGATTCACCTGATTCATGTTCTTTTGCATCCATTATTGTTTTGTTAAATTATCTATTTTGGGGTTTGTCTAATATATAGCATAATTGCTGTGGTCATTGTTTCAAATCTATATTTTTCATTTTGTCTGCTTTTGCTGATGGATGAACACTGGGTCAGTTATTTTCTTTTCTTTTCTTTTGGTGTCTTTGGATTTTTAGCTCTTTCTTGCCATTGCAACTCTGTAATGTTGAATGGAATACTGAATACAACACAGCCAACTAGCTTATAGAGGGGAATTAAACAACATTACCTTGTGCTCGTTTTATGTCAATTCTCTCCAAATTTAGATGTTTATATCTAGTTGCTGCCATTTTGCATTAATGCTCGGCACAGACTCTACTTGTTAAAAGTACATTATGTATAGGAGTAGCTTTGATTAAACTTCAACATTTAATGTGATGGCATAGTATGTATTATATACTTATCAATAAGTGTTATTTATTTGGGTGCAGTGCGGATTTTCAGGCATACATATTCCCTCTTTTTGGGAGAAATTTTACTGAAATAATTAACTCTATGATAGTAAATGTGTATTGGGTGCCAGTTTAAATACTAGTATGAAAATTGGCAGCATGAAGGTTTTGTGGAGTGCAGTTCTTTTAGTTGAAACTTGAAGGAAAAAGGAAAATTAAATGAGAACAAGGTTTTGGAGTTACTTGTCTGGTTGCATGTTGAAGTATGCACCAATGCTAATTTGTTAGATGACCCCTCCCTCTCCTTCTCCAAGTCCTCGAAAATGTATATAGATAAAAAAAAAAAAATTTAGGGTGTTAATTTCTAGCTGCTATCATGGGGCGTGGATTATTTCATGATTGATATACATATTTTTATGTTTTATATTTCTGCTGTTACCACTGTTCTGTAGAGTTGGGCTTCATTTACCTGTTTCCTATTTAATTATCAATTGATCTGAAATTTAATTGTTAAATGTCAACAGTTGATAACTTGCCAACTTCAGTGATGGCTACAACATAGTGATATATTGTCTTCAGAACAGTAGTAGTGACGGGTTCATAAGAAACTCCGATGTGGATTGTCAGTCAATATTGTCACATCTATGTTTTTGTTAATATATTAATAATGATATTTATTTACAGCAAAAGGATCAGTGGCTTTGATATGGCGCCTCCTGCTTCTGCAATGTTAGCCGGTGCTGCTGCTGCTGCTGCTGCGGGTACATGTCTTCTCTCTCATATCTGTGATTATAATATGTCAGTAACTTCTATTTTTCTTTTTGGTTTGCTCTAGTGTGGAAAGGTCATATCAAATTTCATGCTGTCATTTTGGTAAGAATTATTTGTTCTTCATTTGCACCCAGTTTTAAAGGTCCCTGCTTGGTCTGTACTGTCTTTTATTATTTGGTAAAATAATTCTGGAACTGAGGTGTTTTTGGTTTGTGTTGTTGTGTTTGGTGTTTCTTTGTTTTTTTCTATGTTGTCTTATGTTGTAAGGAAATGTTGGGCTACTTGTCCTACTATGATGACAATTGGTGAGCCGACTTCTCTAGCTTCTATGTTCAAGGAGGAATCCATGCATCGGTTTGATGGTTCATGTTCGTCTTCAACCGGCAGCTATTGCCTGTTTTGGTAGTCTTGCAAATATTTTATCCAGACTTGTAAATATAATAAATTCCTTTAATCTTGTTTATACAGTATATTGCATAAACAATATATTGAATTAGTTATCCCTGAGTTAAGTTGGGAGTTGTACGAGTCACTTGGCCCCTGGATGTTTGTAATCTGAAAGATGAATATGTGATTACTTCTCAGGACTAATTTAAGTTCTTTCACAGGTCAAATGCCTGGCACTACTCCATCCATTCCTGGAATGTTTCCAAATATGTTTCCTCTAGGTGCTGGACAGGTATATCATTGGATGATTCTTGTTTCCAAGTACATAGTATATATGTTCATTAACATGTACCTAATTCTTGTTTATTTTTCAATATTTGTTGTATGCAGCCATTTGGAGCTCTTCCTGTTATGCCTGTTCAAGCAATGACACAGCAGGTTTGCAAATCAAGCATGCATTATATTATTCATTATTATCATATATCATACTTACATATAATTATTTGATGCACAGGCTACAAGGCATGCCCGCCGAGTTTATGTCGGGGGGCTCCCTCCAACAGCAAATGAACAGGTATTTTACTTATCTGGTTCATGCATCTGCTATGCCATTTAATAGCATTCATGTTGGGACAAAGAATACATTATTAAAATTTGCCTGTAATGGCCTTTTCTCATTATATAATTTCTGTTTGAACTTGGTGCACCTGGAAAAATCAACCAACTTTTATTGGCTTTGCTTTGAAAATATTTTCACTAATCATATAGTACTAAACATGACTTGGCTTGATTGGTGTTCATACTAAATATATGTTATTCTGCAGTCTGTTGCCCTCTTTTTTAGCCAAGTTATGGCAGCAATTGGAGGAAACACTGCTGGACCTGGTATGTCTTTTATATTTCCAATTGCTGACATTTTAATTCTCCTGGTATTTAATTCTCCCGGTATTTAATTCAATCAGTTTCTGATGATATTCTGCATGACATTTTCAGGGGATGCTGTAGTCAATGTTTACATCAACCATGAAAAGAAGTTTGCTTTTGTGGAGATGAGATCTGTTGAGGAGGCCAGTAATGCAATGGCCTTAGACGGGATAATATTTGAGGTATTTAGTTTGTCCATTTATTTTTCTTATAATTGTTATAGAAGCTGAAATTCACTCACCATTCTTTCAAAGTTTCTTTAGTGTACATGGTGCTGATGGTTCTTACAAGTATGACTTTTTTTCCTTATCAGGGTGCACCAGTGAAGGTCCGAAGACCTAGTGATTACAATCCTTCACTTGCTGCAACACTCGGTCCAAGCCAGCCCAATCCAAATCTGAACCTGAGTGCTGTCGGGCTGACACCAGGTTCTGCTGGTGGACTTGAAGGTCCTGATCGAATTTTTGTTGGGGGGCTTCCATACTATTTCACAGAATCACAGATCAGGGAATTGTTGGAGTCTTTTGGGCCACTACGGGGATTTGATCTAGTGAAAGACAGAGAAACTGGAAATTCAAAAGGCTATGCGTTTTGTGTTTACCAAGATCTCTCAGTGACAGATATTGCATGTGCTGCTCTGAATGGAATTAAAATGGGTGATAAAACTCTCACTGTGAGGCGTGCTAACCAGGGTACTAACCAGCCTAAACCTGAGCAGGAGAATATATTATTGCATGCACAACAGCAGATAGCATTGCAGGTAAAAGAGGCATATCAATTTGTATCCAATATTCGCAAATTTGCTAACTTGCTTAATATTCACAAATTTGCTAACTTGCTTAGATTTATTGCACAGCACACAAATATGTACACAATTATATTTGTCTGCTCTTATGTGTGCTCACACGTGTAAATACATCTCTATCATTTCTGCTGACAATATACACTGCTGTTTTTATTTTGTAGAGGCTAATATTGCAACCTAGTTTACAACCTGGCACTCCACCCACCAAAGTTGTATGTCTGACTCAGGTAGTTACTGCGGATGAGCTAAGAGATGATGAGGAATATGAAGACATTGTGGAGGACATGAGGCAGGAAGGAGGGAAATTTGGTACGTGAGCTGGATTTTACTATATTATCTCAGAGATTTGCTCTATGCTTTCCCATATTGCTTTTACCTTTTTAGTTTCAAGCAATATTAATTTTATTTTTCTGTGTTATATCTTTCTGTTTTACAGCCTTTTGTAGTCCCACATTGATTCTGCTATAAAGATCAGGCTATAACATACAGACAGAAGACTTCATAACCTTATATCTATATTTACCCGAGATTTTGCATCTATCTAACATTTCTTTTGTGTATAGAATTCTCATCTATTTACATGGTGCAGGTGCATTGGTGAATGTTATCATCCCACGGCCAGGTCAAGATGGCGAGGCCCTGCCTGGTGTAGGAAAGGTTAGTAACAGTACAAGCATTAAGGCCACTTTGAATCTTCTCTTGGTATTGTGCCCTTAACAGATTTTTTTTCTTTCTTTCAGGTGTTCTTGGAGTATGCAGATACAGAAGGTTCCTCCAAAGCCCGATCTGGGTTGAATGGAAGAAAATTTGGGGGGAATCATGTTGTGGCCGTATTTTATCCGGAGGACAAGTTTGCACAAGGGGATTATGATGGCTAGTTGTCATGTGTTCAACCTATGGCTATGTTTTTTTGTTTTCTATTCAGCTTCCAGCGTTTAGGTTGTTAGTTAGGTATTGCTGCTTGTTTGAGATTGAATGTGACTTCCTGTGTATTAATAAATACATGCATATTTGAGGTCTGTGTTATTAGTTGAATGGCAAAACGACGCAATGTTCACTTATTTCTTGAATAATTTGAATTGATAAAGCACTAGTGACTGTTTGTTACATTTCTCCAAAGGCCAGTCTTGTCCCTGTATGGATAGAAGTTTACGACGGAGTAATTGGTATAATATATATTGGCCTAATTCAGATGCACGTGGTGAGGGATATATCTGAGATATTTATGTTTCTCCTGATGTCTGACTCTGTACGCGAAATAGGATATACTATGTTCTGCATAGAGGGGCTTCTAGAAACTAAGAGTGACTCATGGAGAGCACAAAAAAGACGTTTAATCAATTGAGATCATGGATAAGAAGTGGAGAAGCTTGAATTTTGTTTGGTTTCAGCCACTGCTCTACAGAGCCCCTAAGGAGGTTAATATTGTAGCAAAGCTGTATGTATCTTAACACATACGAAACTGACGTGCTTGCGCTGATTCAGTGATACCTTCCCAAATTCAAATTAAGAATATAAATACAATTTCTGCAAAGAACATCAGAGAAGATGCCAACAGTTCAACTGTCAATGCTGTGGATAAAATGATAATTTTGTAGAATAAATAAATAACCATCATGAACTTGCTTCAAAGTTCAAACATGTATAAACAGTTCAAGTTAGCATTCTAGCAACATATATTACATGCCTCTCGATTCCTCGTGGGATCTTCTTAATCCTTTTGTGGCCATCTTAAACTGAGTGGCATTGAGTTTGATCAATAGCCCGATTAAATTACTTGAACAAGAACATTCAATAAGATACACTCTTCACTCAAGTGCTTATAGAAAGAAGACAGTCTAGTCCGTAAGATAGTATAAAAAGAGAAGTAAAGATGGTATGAAATTGAACAGTAAATCAGAACCAGTTTGTGACTACTTGACTAGGAATTAAATTTTCTGGTCAACAACGATAACACACGCTATAGACAACTCAGATTGTCTGATCTTGTGAGACAAGAAACCATGGAAAAACATAGACCACAGAAAATGTTCTGAGATGATGCAATGATGCATTCAACTATTCACGTGAAAGCATAATGTTGTCCAAGTAAACCTACCGTTGGTTACAAGTCAAAGCTCCAGATACTCTCAGCACTCAGTTTTGGCATTGATAATTCCTTTGCCAAATCAAAACTTGCTTTTATCTGAAATATACAAATACAAAACAAGATTGAATAAAAAAGAGTGAAAATATGATAGATGCTGTCTCCTTAAAATTTAGTGCTGAAAGTTCAAGCTAATGAGAAGAAATTAAGAACCTCGTCCCCAATAGTTATCAAAATTAGAGAAAATGTAGAATAAAAATAATACTCTCTCCGTCCCAAAATGAATGTCATGTTTTTCTTAAATTTTTATCTCAAAATGAGTATCCTCTCCCCTTTTTTAGGGAGTAAATATCCTTATAATAACAAGTTAGTTTGTATCCTTTAACTTTGTTATAATACATGATTATGAAGATATGAGAGAAATTAAACCACACTAACCAACTTCTCCTCAGAAAAATTGAAATAAGGACACTCCTTTTGAGATAGATGGATTATATGACTAATGAAATCGATTCAAACTATAAAGTACTCAGTCAGCTCATCTGAATTTAACATACAAGGTAATCTCCTACATGAGGAAAAGTAAATAACTGATTATTGGAAGGCTATACAAAATTTTAGACGAGTGAAACAGTGCACCTAAGAAGCTAAACTAAATTTGAAAATCTACGTCAATTTACTCTCCTTATTCTACGTATACAACAGTTAAGATAGCCAAAAATTTAAAACAGAAAACTAATACAATGTTTGGTCACATTCCCAATTCTTGCAAGTTCAAACTCTCAATTCCTTTGACATTCAATAACTTTCCAATTTAGGATTATAACAAGCATCCTATCATTAACATCAGTCATCACCGTAATTCCAACTATGATGCGGGAGGTTGACGGATGGCCTTCTACTTCTCTGGGGCTACATCTAGAGCCACTCCTATTTCCACAATTCTATTCAGAGGGAATTAGCAAGAGATAACAGTACTTGTCACACAATTGCCAACAAAATCTTATCTCAGAACTACATATGATATAGAACAATTCATCCACCGAAAATTACTTTCTGTATCAATATGCTACAGCAAAATATACTAGCATTGCACAGATTGATATCAAGACTCATATATAAGTTCAAAACTTACCGCACAAGCTATTTAAAATCACTTGATCTACCACCCACAAATTCATTGAGACAAAACGCGTGACAATTAATGAAATGTCATCCTCTCGATGGTTTGACACATTCTCAGCTCTTAATTCAATTATGAGATTCTTCTCTTCTTTTTATGCATTTAGATTCATATCAATTATCATACTTATTTCAATTTCCAACCACAACCACATGTATCCATGAAAAATCAATCTAAGCATAAACATTCTATACCTTAAACATTCCAGTCGAGTTCGATTTCGAGTCCACCAACCACTCCAATCCCAAAACCTTCCTTTGTGACTCATAAGACGCCCTAACCACTTCCTCATTGCTCAGTCTCTGAGAAAACGCAATATCCCACGAATTCTTGCCAAAATCGTAGCAGGGCTCAAAGGTTCGGACCCCATCATGCACATACGTGTACTTCACCTTGCATTCTCTGTCTCTGGAACCAAACGTGCAATTAACCGATACTTTGTGAGCTGGATCGAGCACGAGCCTCCCACCCAGAGCAGTATGGTTCTCAGCCACCACGTGAGAGTAGGTCAGGTACAGCGGTTTCTCCAAAACCCTAACCTCGTTCGTGAAATGGAAACGAAAGCCCTGTGGAGGCAGAGGAACCAATCTCTGTAACACTCTGTACAGAACCTTACAGGTTCTGCTCCGTTTTCGAGCCCATTTGAAACCCAAAATTGAGCTTACTCTGCTCTCCTTCGGAAACCAAAAAGTAGCATTTTTTTTTTCTTACATTTGGAATTTTCTCGGGAAACCAAACAGCAAAAGCAAAAAAATAGTTTCTCAGAAATACCTTGGTGGGGGCTTGATAGTCGACGGTGAAAAACTTGGGTTTCTCGAGGGAGAAGGAGAGGACTCTACATGACTGACCGTTGTCGGAGATAGGATTAGTAATATCGGCTCGGAGCTTCACATCGCTGCCGTTGACGGCGAGAGTACCGGCGAGGCAGCGCCGGTCTGTGTCGTACCCTCCACTGAAAGAAACGTTGCTCCACATTCTGTGTTGGAGGGAACACAGCTGTCACCTGCCTACTTGGCATTGAAAAAGTGCAACAGAAGAAACAAACTACAGAATCGAAAATTACAAAATTGGACAAGCGAGAGGGCACATTTCGCTTCTACTTGCACGCCACGTCATGTGAGCAAAGGTTTCTTTGGACATTTCAATTATAAATATCCTAGCATGGGATGGGCCAGGCCTGTTCAAAGCCCATGTTTATTTTGACTTTAATTACATTCAATATAAAAAAAAGTGACGGAATTTGAAATCTTGAACAGTTTTTGGGCCTATACATACATGTAGGCTCTGATTAGGCCCAAATTGCAAATCAGACGTGCTTGTTCAAGTGTTTCACGACTCAACACACAACTATGAACACGTGCATACGATAGCTATATAAGTCGTATAGAAACAATACAATACATTTTACAAGAATATGACTCAACCCTTCAAAACCATAAAACCAACGTGTATTACACGACATGACCTTACTAAAATTAATATGCAATTACACTCATATGTGTGCAAGTGGAGTTCAACACGAACATACCAACGATTAAAAAATGCATCATTCCAAACACGTCAATTTCATATATTTGGTGGTGTGGTGAGTTGAGACAAGAAGGGGCCATACAGAAAGGACATGAATGACTTTACGTGGGATGTGTTGCGTACAGAGCAACAACAGAAAGGCTGTTTGTCTGGGAAGAAGTGCGAGTTGAATAGTATTTGCTGGGCACCATCAGCATCATCATCAGCATCAGCATCAGCATCAGCAAGCAAAAGAAAAGAATCTCTGATACGTTGTGTGCGCCACTGAATTTTACCGCAAGCAGCAAGAAATCAATCTAAGTCATTGGGACCCCGAACCAATCGTGTCATTCACGTAACAGATGCACAGAGCCATCGGTAACAAATTTCAAAAGGAACAGTCTGTTATGTACAGTGACACCTTAACAGGGACGCGTCACTCGGAGGCCGAGGGAGCCTACCAACCTAGCTATAACAATTGATGGATGTGTTGTTGAGCTTTCCTCAGTGGCACGACGATTCGTACCAGTGCACCGTCTTGTTTTGGTCACTCTGCTAACCCTCTCAAGTTGCTTATCATTTTTTTTTTGATCTCAATACACTGTAAATAGAGCATTTACAGATTATTTTTCTTGACAGTTTCTTGAAACATGAAGTCGATCTTTATACTATTTGATAGATGAAAGGATGAGATGTTTCTTCTTCTTCGTGTTGATGAGAAATTATTTGTTGATGTCGTCCAACAAACTTTTTAGATTTAGAATCTTGAATCATTTAATTAGTTTGTGTTCAAACAGTTGTTCATCTCGCTTCCTATTGACCTTCCAAGGTTGTTATCAGTTCGTACTTGAATTGTCCAATTTACTTTCGGTGTGCTTAATTAACATGATAATACACAAGTATGTGTAGTTGTGTTTTGTACTTCAAGATTCAATCCTTAAGAATATTTATCTTAGAAACTCTCAAAACTGTTATTGATGGAGAGTATTTAGGAAGTCATCTGTAACAAAGAAACTTTCCAATTCTAATATGAACATTAGTGAGTCCAATTCCACCTCTATGCAAGCTTTAATAAAAGCTCACGTGGTAGACGTTCACCTCTCTAGCTACCAGAGAGCTATATGCAGGTTCTCACAAGGCATATATCATATATGCAATCAATATAAACAAACAAGGAAGAAAAAAAAAAAAAAAAAAAAAAAAGGGGCAAAAAAAAAGAAAAAAACAAAACAG
>JAYMTE010002237.1:0-11571 GCA_036897545.1 Pelargonium fulgidum
AATATAAAAATAAAGTAATAAATTAAATAAAATAGGAGAACACATGTCAAAAATTTGAAATGCCACGTGTCACATAGATAGCTTGTGTCTTTCCTATTATATATATATATTAGATTAGATTGTGGTGAACAGTTGAACACGAACATGACTCGGCACGACTGACATGAGCACAACTTAACACTTTTGCATGGAATAACCAACGTGTTTGACACGTATATCTCGAATTTTTATCTCAATCTAAATAAAGACTTTCAAAACATTGTTTCAATAGATCACACGGTATGATTCCAAAGAGTGATATTCTTAGTGCAAAAGTAAAAAGGATAAAGAGACCTACAATAATATTATTAAATGTTCGTGTTGGAGGCGTTATGCGTAGACTCAGCAATTCAAGCCTCAGATCTATTGTGGAATGGGCCAAAATACTTATGTTTGTATTTGAAACTTTTTATTGATCATAGAATATTCAATTAAGCGGTTAGGTACTTTAGAACTGACGAAAAGTTGTTCGATAAAACATGTATGTGCACTTTTTGTCCCGGACCGTTTAAGCCCACGATCCGTATTGTCAAGTATAGTTGGGCGTGTTATAAATGTCATAACACGATTAGTTAATTTTTCGAGCGGACCAACCTGATCACCAAATATGTTGGATTGTCCAACACGATTACAAAATTTATAAGACTAAACTCATAAATTTTGTGTTAAGGCATTAAGATCCGGCCCATTTAGAAGGAGAACAGAAATGGACCACAGTTAACTTTGAAATGAATGCGCAGAAACTAGTGGGTTCAGTTGTTGAATCCATGGCCTTCTCTCACGTCCTCTCCGATTCACTCTCCTTCCCCAAGGTAACCTCTCCACTTTTTTTAAACGTTATCAAACTGTTTGGTTGCCGAGAAAGTCCATGAAAACAACGGAAAGCTATCTCAACCCGTCCTAATCAAATGCAAATACTATACTCATTCCTACTACCCGAGGCTTATCTCAATTGACTTTTGTTTCTTCATTTGTTAGCAGAATTATTTGCGATCAAACCCAATCGAAGCTTCTAGAGTTGGATTTTTTCGCCCAAAGTTTCCGAGCTCGCCGTTTGTGATCTCAAGCGCGACCAGAAGCTACCAGTTACGGTGTTTTGCAACAATGAGAGAAGATAATGGGACTCCGGTGAAGAACGATGGCTCCGGGATGAAAATTCCTCATGTATTGACGGTCGCTGGCTCCGATTCTGGTGCTGGTGCTGGGATTCAGGCGGATCTTAAGGCTTGTGCTGCGCGTGGAGTGTACTGCTCTACTGTGATTACTGCTGTCACTGCACAGAACACTGTGGGAGTTCAGGTTTGTGTTTGTTTTCTGAGACTTTTGCTCTGTTTGGTTTTTCATTTTAGCTCAGTATGATAAATGAACAATCACAATCTATTAAGTTTTGTAATTTGTTGATGATGTTCAGGGTGTCAATATTGTGCCTGAGGATTTTGTTACGGAGCAATTGAAGTCTGTTCTTTCTGATATGCAAGTTGATGTGGTAAGTTCAAATTATTGATTAAACCTGGCTGCTGATGCTTTCTACTGGTCTTTTGAAAATGGTTTGTGCCATGCTTTAGGGAATTTTTTGGTCACTAGCCCTGTAGGCTAGTAGGCATGAGTGGGAAGTAGAATAATAAAATGCAAACCAAGTTAGTGTTTCTTAGGCGCTGTCATGTGTGGGTCGCGGATCTATGTTGAGAAAGATGTTGAACTTATTTGGTCAGGTACCATTTTCGTAGAGCAAAGTAGAGGTGTGTTCCAATTTTCTGCTGGGGAAGACTAGCAAACATTCTGTGGACATTATTTGTTCAAGTATCGTTTTATTGAAGGAACTGAAGGTTGGAACAGGAATCTTGTGATTTTGTAGGTGCTGTTGATGCTGAGCCGGTGGATCAAAGCATTTGTGACCTTGTGAAAATACAGGAAAGTAAAATTAGGAAGAAAAGAACAATAAAGGAAGAACTAGGATTGGAAACTTTTCATTCTACTTTACAAGTGGTATCTTTTTTTACACACTAAGGCAAGACAAAACTCCAGTTGCCTTTTCCTTATATTGGTTCATTTCCTTTAGATAGAGGTACATGGTGTAAAAGTAAGAAAAATGACGGGTTGGGTAACGTAATGCCAGCCCTCTAATAATTTCATTCATATTACTGTTTTTTTCCTTGCATTAGCTTTTCTCTTAATGTAAATATTCTCTGACAGTTGGGCTGGTTTCTTAACATAGTTCCCTTCGGATTATTTTAAACATCATTGTTAAATTATTTTCTTGCAACCTAACTATGAAATTAATAGGTAAAAACAGGCATGCTACCGTCTATAGGCATTGTGAAGGCTCTTCATCGTAGTCTTAAGGAGTTTCCTGTTGGAGGTCGGCAATGTTACGGAAATAATATGTGTTTTTATTATGAATTATCATGATGTATTTTGTAAATTGTAATTTGACCTCCTTTCTTACCGAAGGCAGCTTTAGTGGTTGATCCGGTTATGGTATCTACTAGTGGAGATGTACTGGCTGATCCTTCCATTCTTGATGGATTTAGGTATGTTAAATGTGTCTGAGTTTGTTGGTCTTGCTTGCTTCTTATGTGAATTTGAAATGTAATCCGTGCCTATTTTGAATTGGCTAAGTGTATCTGTTTATCCTCCATAGGTGAGAATCAAATAACACATAATCAGCTACATGATGACCGCACAATTTCAAAGTAATCAAATGAATTGCAGGCAGAATTAAGGGGCCCAACTTGCATTTCTATTGATTCCGTGTCCCCAGAGTTCTTGTACCTATCACCCCTATAATCTCTAATCAGATAGATCCCAGCTCCCTGTCTTTTCCAGATAGAAATCAAGCATTCATTGGTATTTAGCTCACATTGCCCATATGGTGGAAAACCATCTTAAAAGTTTAGCTTGATTCATATTATTATGAGTATCATCTCATTCAAAAGACTATTGTTTCTTATATAAGTGTTAAACTTTAATCCAACACATAATCTTAAGTGTTTAGGTGGAGGTTCCAACTAGTATATCAAGTGGTCTCCCCCCTCACATGCAGGCCGAACAACATAATGGACTCTGCACATCCATAAATTAACAAGGAGGTAACAATAAAGGGTCACTATGCCCATACTAAACCGGCTCTCATACCATGTTAAATTTTAATCTGACCCAAAAGCATAAGCTATTAGGTGGAGAGTGGTCTCAAACTTCACATTCTTTCAACATGGGATACTATAACAATAAGTAATAACCTGAAGCAGGTCATGGGTGCTAAAACCCTTACCTCAAAAATGAATATGTTTCTGGCTTTATGGCACTCCATATGTTCGAAATTGGTTTTAGCTTTGTTATCTTAATAAGACATGAGATGATGTTCTCAATTGTTTTTGTGGTGTGACTTTTGACTGCAGAGATAACCTTCTTCCCATGGCTGACATAGTGACCCCGAACCTCAAAGAAGCGTCTGCTTTACTAGGAGGCCAGCGCCTGGAAACGGTTGCCGACATGTGTTCTGCTGCAAAACTATTACATGACATGGGCCCAAGGTTAGTTTGAGGGAAATAATTTGAACTTTGAGTTCTCATATTGTTGTGCTATATATCTTCTTGTCTAAATTATGAGACTATTATTATTTTTACTTGGCTGTTTCTGTCAATCCAAGATATGCTGCATAGTTACTGTTCCCAACTAACTTTATTGATCACTCTAGTTTCAAACTTCATAGAATATCTTGTTAAACAAATTTGACCTTTTCAGAAATGTACTTGTCAAAGGTGGTGACCTCCCTGATTCACTTGACGCTGTTGATGTTTTCTATGATGGTAATATTGACACAGGAATTCTATTTAGCAATGATTGAATGTTACCCTGTTTTTATTTATTTATTTATCTACCAAGAATTAATATTTTCAAACTATTCCATTCTTCTTTTTTGCAGGCAAGGATGTGTATGAGCTGTGCTTATCGCGTGTAAGAACCCGCAATACTCACGGTACTGGTTGCAGCTTGGCGTCATGTATAGCAGCTGAGCTGGCAAAAGGTTCTCCCATGCTCCCAGCTGTCAAGGTAACTTTTATGCTATAATTTCTGTAAATTTTTCCCAGTGGATAATAAGTGGCACAGGGAATTAAATGAGACAACAATATTTTTCCTGCGTTATTCAGTGACCCTGCTCTACTAAATCAAACTCTACCCAACAAGGAGCATAGGTAGTGGAAATGTTTCTTACTAGTCTTAAGCAGTAAGTCAGAATGTGCTTTAGAAAATATCTTGTTCGAAGCAAAGAAATGACATTTTTCAGCTAAGCCTATTCACAATAAGTATATGTAGATGAATGCATAAACGTCGTTGCTTTTCTATATGTTAATAAAGAGAGCGCTGTTGAATTACTGCATTTGGACTGGAATAATTAAAAAATACTCAATTTGCATGTACAACTCCGTTTAGTAGGAATATGGAAGGTTTTTCCTCATAAAAGATTATCTCTCATAAAGTACTCATAATTTCAGTTAATATTTTCTTCATCAAGCTTGGAGCATTAGCATGTAAATTCTAATTTGTGTGAGTCTGGCAGGCAGCTAAGCGCTTTGTTGAGACCGCTTTGAATTATAGCAAAGACATTATCATTGGAAATGGACCTCAAGGTCCTTTCGACCACCTGCTTAGGCTTAAGAGTTCCTGTAAACATAGTGCTTTCAATCCAAGTAGCTTATTTCTATATGCTGTCACGGATTCAAGGATGAATAGAAAGTGGGATCATTCCATTACAGATGCTGTTGAACCTGCCATAAAAGGAGGAGCAACCATTATTCAACTGAGGTTTGCTGCTGTTCATAGACATTGTTCATTTAAGGAAACAATAGTTTTATTTGAGAGTTGTCCCGTTCATGTATATGAATTATGCAATACAAAGTTAAGCCTGATATCTATTCAGAACTGTTTCATTCTTTTATTTCTTATTGTATATAAGTGGTCACATTATTTGCAATGCCATGGAGTGAACTTTAATCAGTAGCCATTATGCATTTACTATGAAGCTAAAGAACCACGAGTTTGCTCTTTACTATATATCATCGGATCTCGAGCGTTATCCTATATTTTCACTTGTCACCAATAATGGTGAGTAAAAACTGTTTTGCCAAAAAACAATATTAATTTCGTTGTAAAAAAATTTCAGGGAGAAAGACACTGAAACAAGGGAGTTTCTTGAAGCAGCCAAAGCATGCCTTGAAATTTGTCGTTCCTATGGCATTCCTTTCCTGATAAATGATCGTATAGATGTCGCCCTTGCTTGTGATGCTGATGGAGTGCATATTGGTCAATCTGACATGTCTGCTGATGTTGTTCGCAGTCTTCTTGGCGCGGACAAGATCATTGGTGTATCGTGCAAGACACCAGAGCATGCCCAGCAAGCATGGATCGATGGTGCTGATTATATTGGTTGTGGAGGCGTGTTTCCAACTAATACAAAAGAAAACAATACCACTGTTGGTTTGGAGGGATTAAAAAGAGTGTGTTTGGCTTCAAAATTACCAGTGGTCGCAATTGGTGGCATTGGTATATCAAATGCTGCTTCTGTGATGAACATCGGAATCCCAAGTTTAAAAGGTGTTGCAGTTGTCTCAGCTCTGTTTGATCGGGAATGTGTTATGACAGAGACCAGGAAGCTGCATGCGGTACTAACAGAGGCAACAGCTGTACCAAAGTGAAAGACCTCAAAAGCAAGGTACGCTATGATAATCCGTTGCTGTTATAAGCATTGTCATCTAAATATCAAACCTATAGGCTGGATCATCTAAGTGTTCCCATATTCTTTTGTGTGCTGAGATAGAGGACCCACACTAGAAAATGAAATCATTGGTGTTTTACCATATCAGCAAAATAGGGGTCAACTATCATACAAAAATAGTTAATCTGCTTAGGCTTTGCTTAGCAGCGATTGTCTATATATTATAGAATCGCTTTCAAGATTTGTGATGATTGTGGATTCTCGGTTGATTTGGATTATTACTAGCTTTGCTTTAAGTCACGGCAACCAGCACAAATCTAAGTAGATGCTTCTTGCTTGACAATTTGAGCACCAACTTGGTGCTAAATGGCATGCAATTCCACAGCAAGTGGGCTGGTTTTGAGAAAAAAAGTTGGGTAATGTGTAATCTATAGTGGGTTTTTGATTTTTTTTTCCTTTGTTTATGATGGTGAGTGGCCATGAGTTAGGCTTGTAGCCATGCACATTGCTTGGACTAGACTCAACCACCCCATAAAAAAGAAAACTATTTATTGTATCCTTTCATCCAAGAAGAGGATAAAATTGTTGACATGTACTTGATCAATAGGGCAAAAAGAGATATTTTCAGTTTCACCATTGAGGTCAGCTTTGTTATAAAATTTAGTAGGTTTTGTTGCATTCTATGCTTATGCACTTAAGTAGTTAAGTTTGCCAATTATGTGCCATTTTGATGGAGATTACATGCCTTGTTTTTGTTGGATTTTTAGGCCTGAAAGGGACAGACACCTTCCAATAACAAACAAGAATCTATAAAGAAATGGTCTAGGACCCATTATCTTTTGGTATTTTTATTAGAGGTGAAAACAACTTTGAACCCTTATTTCATTTCTCGACCAGGTGCCTTCAGGCGCAAGAGTTGCTGGAATGGGTTGTTTCAAAAAGTTAGTTATGCTCTAGTACGAGGAGCTAAGAGTTGAGTTTTGTGTAAAAGTGTGCTTAATAAAAACAACAATAAGAATGTATCAATTATTGAAATGAACATATTGTACATGGATTATTTGAGAATTGGATAATCAATTTATCGGGTATTATTGAATTTGAATGATATTTATTTTGTATGATAGGCATGAAATAATGATTTTTCTTGGCAAAATGGTTTACTATCACAACATTGAATGTTGTCATGCAAAAACAAGATAACTAGAAATGGAAAATATGTCTACCCAAGTATTGATTGAATGTCATGATGGCAAGAAGACTAGTTACATTTTATATCCTCTCTTTAAAGTTCATCATTCCTCTCGTAGGCACAAAGAAATGAGCTCCTTAAAGGAGTTTTGCGCGATTTATGAAGTGCAATATCTATTATTTAGTGTTTATCTATAGTCCTTCAAGTTTTTGCTTATGTGACGCCCAATAATGTTACAGACAAGTGCTTATTGCATGTGGATATGATTCAAGGATAATAATTTACCCTTGATTTACCATGGTCCTTTTATCATGATGTCCCAAGTCCCGCCATGATTAAGAGCTGCAGACATCTCTGTTTTTGTTTTTTGCATTTGGTGGGCCAACTGTCTCTTCCAATGGTTGTTGAAACATCATTCTCAAAGCAAAACAAAGTAAAATTTGAAACTTAACTCAAATGCATGTCCTTTTATGGGTCCCTTTCCTGTTTCCTTCAAGTACATAAATTTTAAACATCATCTACCTGTCCAGTGAGATATGCAAAACTACTCAAAAACTGATTGCACAAAACAGAAAATTTGGAGAGAACCCATCTCAAAAGCCTAATAGAAAATTGGAGACATGTTCTTTTCAAGCAACTAATTTGGTTCATGTCTCTTGTTGTCATGATCACCACAAGAAAGTAGAAACATACTTGGAAGAAAAGTATAGAATTCACAAGCATGAAAATGAATATGGAATGTATAGAAACTTATACCAAATTGTCACATCTTTCATTAATATGGTCACATCAAACAAATCAAACTCCAATACCATATGTGCCAATCCAACAGAGACCATATCCAACCAGGAACTTCATATTCCCGGATTAGTCCCAGACCATTACTCATAACATGCACTGCTTAACCCTATCTCAATAAGATACATAAAAAAACAAATCAAAACAAACCGACTCAAGTTGTGGACAGATATTTCGAATCCTAATACTTCCAAGACCGCACATTCGGAGGCTTCTTGCCCATAAGATGACAGATTTACAAACATTTATTCGAAAGCATGTGACAAGTTGAAAGGTAAAAGCTGAATTTTATACATACTTGAAACATCCAGATTGTTGAAGTTGATAGAGATCCAGAAAGCAAAACTCAAATTTTCTTGCAATGTAAGGGAGGAACTTTCCTTACTTGACATGAAGTTCTCCGCTGGCATGAACCTCCTTGACTGTCTTATCGTATTCATCTTCTTCTTCCTCCTCCTCCTCTTCCTCTTCCCCTTCCTCGGCAACTACTTCTTCCTTTTCATCACCGTCCTCTTCTCCTCCCCAGCCAAAGCCTCCAACTGACCGAGAAGATGGAGGCGGGGTTTTAGCCTCATCCACAATTTTCATAATTTCTTCCACAGTTTGAAGGGAAAAGGTCGGGTTTTCTTTCTTGTAGTACATGGCTTGAGCTACCTCTGCCAGTTCCCTTGGCAAGTTCTTCAAGAACCATGGGTGACTTTTAATTTCTTTTATTGTGACCCTCTGCCAAAAAAAGAAAAGAAAAGAGCATTGGTCAATACTACTATTGGCAATTAAACCAGTTCATTATTAAATAATGGAACTCAAAATATACTAACGGAAGATCAGAACCATGGGCTAACTTTGAAAAAATCTGGTGAAATTTTCACATAAAGTTCATGCTAAAACTTTTAACTGAAAAAACATCTCAAAATTATAGATGCATGGAAAGGAGAAAACAAAAACTGTACTGCACTGGACCCTTGGGACAATTCCAATTTCTATAAATGCTGTATTCAAGGATAATGTACATAATGACTGTGAGGCTTGCATATGTAGCATTCTGGAGCAAGAACATTAGAGGAGGGTGATTAGAAAACGTCTCATAAAACTTCCAATTATCAATAGAAAACCAAATCAGTAACATGGGGCTATCAAAGAACAAGTCCAAACCCAGATTAGCTTAATAAGATGCATGCCTTCAATACTACTTAATTCTAGTTCAAAACAAGTCACTAAATCTCATACATACCCTGGATGGATTGGCCACAAATATGCGAGAAAGAAGATGTCTGCAATCTTGAGATATGTGAACATAGTCGGGAATCTTGTATTGCACAGCCATGATACGCTGCAGAATAACGATTTCTAGATTATAGAGAGTCATAGCTAAGAATTGATGGATAAAATGAAATGTTACACTGATTTTTTTGTTTTATATAAGCAAGCGGTACTTTCTTACATTGATTGTTTTCCTGAAATTTTTTGGGTCTTCTTGATCCTCGAAAGGGTATGCTCCCACCAACATAACATAAAGGGTTACACCACAGGACCATACATCAGCCAACTGAACAAACACAAACAGATATTAATTGAATGTCATAAAAGGCAGATATTGATATCCAGCGTAAAAGAATCATCAGTTGAAGTACAGGGCACAACTTCACAGTCAGCTGTTGGCCTGTATTAGTCATTTTATCCTACTTTGCTACGTAATAATGAAACTAAAGCATTTATGGTGATCTACAAATCATTAAATACATATAGTAACACATTTAAGAAGCTAATACCACATAATCATGGAATAATTACTCAAAAGTTAATACTATCAAGAAAAATAAGATAATGGAAACATGGACACATGTTGGCTACTTACTAAACTAACCCATATCTGACTCGTTACATTAGCAACAAAATTGAAGCATTCAATCATATTCTACATATGCACACCAAAAGAGTGAAATTACTAATCACCTTGCCATCATATTCCCTCCGAGAAAGAACCTCAGGTGCAATATAAGCTGGAGTTCCAACTGTAGATTTGGGTCTTGAATGCAGCAGAGATGACTATATAAAAGTTTGTCAGAGATCATATTTACTTGTATAGCTCAGATGACCAAATATGGTGAACTATAATAATTTGAATGAACCTTTGAATAACCAAAGTCACAAATTTTCAGTCGTGGTGCTGGGCTGCCATCCAGCAGGGTATTCTCCAGCTTCAAATCTCTATGGCATATTTGCTGAACACAAGAATGACCAAAAAAATGTCATCGGCAAGTGAAAAAAACAGTGAGCAACTAAGATTCAAGTCACTAATTTAAAACTACTATTACCAATGAATGACAGTAGCTGACTCCTGAGATAAGCTGCTGGAAAAAATATCTAGCCTGTAAAGTTTTAAAGGATGCATAATTATTAGTAAGTGAAAACTGCAAAATATTATTTCCTTTTCTGATGATATCATTGCAATAAACCGAAGTTCCCATTTGAAGTCTCAACTACACCAACTGGCTCTCCTCAAACTAGCTGTGCAGAGTTTTAACAAATGAACAACTTAACCATTGACTTGATATTCCACAACAAACAAAAATAAATTGTGCAACGGCAACAAGAGATCTGAATTCTTAAAATTGAAAGTAAATCAGCAACAAAAAGCAAGCAAACCTCATCCTCGCTGAATCTTCCAGCACTGCAAATCCGCTCGAAAAGCTCTCCTCCAGCTGCGTACTCCATGACAATAGCAAGATGTGTAGGAGTCAAAACTACCTGCACTTCCAAAAAAACCCAATTTGATTGTATCCAATTATGCTATTTGAACTGAACCAACACATATATCAATATCCACATCACGACCTCCTTGAAGCGAATGATGTTCGGGTGGCGAAGCGATCTGTGATTTATGATCTCTCTTGCAACATTCTCATCAATCTACAACCAAAACAGCAAGTAACTAAACATCACACAGTACAACAAAACATGTGAAAACCTCAACATTTCTGAAAAAAGTAATTCTGTCTCCAACTCCAAGTCTTCTATACAAACATGGGTTTGGCCTTAAACTAGTAGTTACTAATTACCATTTCAAAGGATGAATGCTACTTCTTGAGCTAAATAAAACGCAAAAATGAGCTATTTTTTCCTTAAAAAATCCCAAAAAAACACACCTTTCGACCTCGTTCGATGTATTTCATGGCAACGAGCTCTTTAGTGACCTTGTTCCTCATCAGCCTGGCCACTCCGAAATTCCCGGCTCCTATGTCCTTAACCAGCTCGTACTTGTCCATCTCTCTAGCTTCACAACAAGACCAGATTTTGAAATTTCAACCAAAACCCTATTCCCAGTTCAGTTCCAACCCACAATTCAGCTCCAGTTGAAGCAAAAAAGCCCCAAAACACTGAGCAGAAGGAGAGAGAAAATTGAGGTGGTGGAATTTGGAGGAGATTTGAAGTGAAAGCGAAGAATCTGAAAACAGCGAAAAGAGAGAGAGAGAGTGGAGAGAATCAGAAATTGTATCTGCAATTCTGGAATTGGGTATTAATGGAGGAGAGAGAAAGTGAGGATTTTGTAGAGAGAGAAAGTGAGGTATTGTGTGTGCGCGTATATATTTGGAATGTTTTCACAGAGTAGAGAGAGAGAGAGAGAGAGAGAGAGAGACGAATATCACACTGTCATTGGTCATTGCACTTTCTTGCGGATAGATTGTACTGTGTGGCCATCTCCATGATACTTATCGTGAGCTCGCATTTCGGATATAGGACCGGATCAAATCTGTTCGTGATCATATCGATAAAAAGTACTTCAATTCGAAACTCGAAAGAGCTCCGGGTCTATTTGAATTCGGATTTA
>JAYMTE010002238.1:0-11568 GCA_036897545.1 Pelargonium fulgidum
TCTTCAAATGGTGGATGCTTAGCTTCAGACCCAAACGAAGAAGATGAAGACATGAGGTAAGGGCATTTTAGCCATTTTTAAATTTCATTTAATATGTGCACTGCACATAATGGGTTTAATGACGTTTTCCGTTTTAATTAATTGACGGAAACATCTTGGAATAAAATAGGGTATGCCAAAATTACAAAACTTAATTCAGGGATGTCAACCGAAATGAAAGCTTACATAAGGGATCCATCTATAATTAGCCCATAAATATATAAAAGGATGATAAAGATGGGAATGGGAACAAGATCTGCCTTGCACAAAATTTCACATGAAATTAATGTATTTTGTTTGATGTATTTATTGACATCAAAGGTATTGTTATGAATTGATGACTTTGAAAAAGAGAGTAAATATTGAATTCAAATTAAAAATCATTCTCATGTTTAGTTAAAAACATACATTTGAATTAAAATATAATAATAAGCAAAAATAAAAAAGTAACTTAAAAGTCCAAAAATCAAAATCTCAATTTACAAAACATGAAAACATTTCACTGTTCTAGTAAGAATAATAATGAAACATTACGTCTCGCGTTGAACTTGGTTATATATGACGTTGAATATTGTTTATGCATATATTTTGAATGTATTAACTGGATATTTAATTTAATTTTTATTTTACATTGAACTTTATGAGTTTATTATTTAATAAAGATAAAAGAATATGGCTTATAGTATATGTTAGGTCCCCGTGGCTCTGATACCACTTGTTAGGATCGAAATGACCCGATAGACAACTATTTAGAGATAGGAAATAAAATGAATGCAAAAAGGGACACCGGAATTTACGTGAAAAACCCCCAAAATAATAAGAGTAAAAACCACGGGCAAGACAGAAGAATTTTACTATATATTTTGATTTACACAACCTCTCTAATTATACAAGGAGTGAAAAATTAGACACATCTCTCTTGATATTAGGAGATACACTCTCTCAAATATACAATACTCTAATTAGGAGAGAGAACACTGAAATTTAGATTTTTGGGATGATTAATGGTTGAGCCAAATGCTCTAATTTATAACCAAAATTTTGGCTACTGCACCCATATATGGGGGCTGTTGCCATTTTTGACAAAGCAATGATTGCAATTGTTAAGTGCAGCCAACTTTGACAAATATTGTTACACCCCCCATTTCAACCGCCATCACAGCCACCATTTTAACAGTATATGCCAATGTCATGTTACCAAACTCAAAAGCTATAAATAGAGTGATGCCCACAAAAACAAAGCAACTCATGATTTTTATTAGCTGCTTTTAGTGTATAGTTTGGTCACAGAGCACAGATTCACTGATGATGGTGTAAATATATGAGAAATGATTATTTTAGAATATTTATGGAGTAGTTGAAAATTCAAAAATATAAAAAAACAAAATAGTACTGTGCCATTAATTAAAAATTAAATAAATATAAATTTTGGGAATCCAAGGATAACAAATATATATATATATCCAGTGCCCATTTATACAATGTTAATTTATTTTTATAAATTAGTTGTACTTATTTAACAAAATTCATAGTTTTAGTTGAATTGTTCAAAATTCTTTTTTTTTGTTTTTTTGTTTCAGAACGCTTTATATTAATTCAAATCCACCACAATAATAAGCCGGTTAATAATGTGAGAAGATTGAGAATCAATCCAATCAACTACGTCAGACAAAAACGACGATGATTTAATTAAAACATGAGTCACTTGGTTCGCAGACCGATTAACAAACGAGAACGTAACACTCGGTTCAAAATTCAAATTATAGTAGTTTGTTGATTAATCAAGCATGAAAGTCCCAATTTTTATTTTTGAAAAATACACAGTTACATAGTCATCACCACATGGAGGCCATGTTATGTGTGACAAAGGGATTCAAGTTAGGTCTCCAACTCTTTGACCTCTCAAACCCATAAAGAAGAATTTGTTAATGACCTCCAATATGAGGTGTGTGGTTGCTCAATTCGGTTCAAAACTTATTGCGTCTTAATTATATGATAGAAACTCGAAAAATGTGAGACAAATCCTAAATACACGCGGTACATGTTTAAATTGTTGTTTCTAGTTGGTTAGTAAATTTAAGTTTTGTAGATGCTACATACATTTTCTTTTAAAATACAATTCTGCAAAATACGAAAAGAAATTCAACTTATAAGTAATAAAAAATATTGTGATCACATGATTCCCCATTACTAAAAAAATTTCGTGAAAACCCGGTCATGTGTATGTGCAAACTCGAGATGTAATTTAGTATAAATCCAATTATGGTATAACAACAACTGAAAGAAAGTAAAACATGATTTATTACTACAAAAGAGAAGAGACATAAATTGGATTTGGTCCATGAATACCGTAGTGTTAAAAACCCACAAAAAGACAATTTAATTAGAACCCACATTAGTGCCTCAATCATGGAGACTTAAATTTGAAAATGAGCAGCACACATAAGTGGGCCCCAACTCACACCATAATATTCAAACAATATTAAAGGACTATCAATTTTCAAATCAAATTAGATAAATTCGCACAATTTATACGTAAAATTTAAAATTTGTAATCTGCACTTTTTTTTAGTTGGGATTGAGTCGGATTTTTCTAAAATGAACAAAAATATATGTTATATGACTTAAATCGATAGTAATCATGATCAACAATCGATTTTGGAATGAGTTGGACAAACTCACATATTTTTACACGCAAAACTCGTAACCCGCACTCTTTTTGAATCGAACTTTAATTAGGTTTCTCCAATAAGTAATTGATAAATCCAACCCCATCAACAATTCAAAGAGTCGTCATTAGTAGTATACTCAAAATCCAATCAACATTTTTGTATTTGTGTTGCAAATAATAGACGCGATCAATTTCTATAGATCAGACAAATTCACATGTTTTACATATAAAATTCAGAAGCCACTGTTAAGCTTTCGTTTTGAGTCTGAACTCGATAAATCCCCATATTTTACACGCAAAACCTATAACCCGCATCTCTTTCCTATCCAACTCAAGCAAAACCGAACTTAAAAAATCCGACCCGACACTAGAATAGCCACCTTTAGTAATCAAAATTAACGACTGTGAAAGAACTTACCCATCAATCACAGCCGTAGATGAACCCATCAACAACCCCAAAAGTCGTTATTAATGGTAGACTCTGTTTGAAAATAACACACCCACTCTGTTTCTGCTTCTTCTCTGTTCTATGCTCATCTCAATTCTAGAGAGAGAAAGCTCCAGGGTACAATCCAAATCAACGAATCTGAATGATTCTGAGACTCACTGCTATCAATCACAGCAGTTGGTGAACCCATCAGCACCTCGAAAAGTCGTTACTAATTGCAGACTGTTTCAAAATTCCACCCACTCCGTTTCACTTCTTCACTCCATTTCTAGAGAGAGAGAGAGAGAGAAATCGAGCTCCGGTAGAGAAATCGACATGCATTTGTAGAGAAAATCAAGATTCCGAGCTCAACAGAGATGGGTTTGTACCATTTTCTCATTCCGTTCTTCATTTTCGCTGCACTCTTTTCTCACACACCACCTGTTCGTGGAAATTCCGAGCTCAGAGCTCTCATGGAGTTGAAGTCCTCTCTAGACCCCGATAACAAAATCCTCAAGTCGTGGACCGGAGATGGTGATCCGTGCGTCGGATTCGAGGGCGTGAGCTGCAACGAGCACCAGAAAGTGGCAAACATTTCGCTTCAGGGGAAGCAACTCTCCGGCAAGGTCTCGCCAGCGGTGGCAGAGCTGAAATGCTTGTCGGGACTGTACTTGCACTACAATTCTCTGACTGGAGAGATACCGAAGGAAATCGGGAAGCTCACGGAATTGACTGATCTTTATCTGAATGTGAACAACATTTCAGGGAACGTACCTTCTGAGATCCACAGCATGGCTAGTCTTCAAGGTTTGTTGCTAATCATTTGGCTCTGTTCTTGATACTCTGTTCTTGGCAGTTATGTGCTTCAAGATCTGTTCAAAAAAATCAAAACTGTGAAAAAATGGAAATTTTATTTTTTGTTTCGAGTATCACGAATTCAGATCAAAATTTCCTGATCATACTCGTTTTCTGCTGATTTTTTTTTGCAGTTTTGCAGCTGTGTTGTAACCAATTGACAGGAAATGTACCTGCAGAGATTGGGTCCTTGAAGAAGCTAAATGTTGTTGCTTTGCAACACAATAGATTCAGTGGTTCCATTCCTTCAAGCTTGGGGAGCTTGATGAAGCTAATGAGGCTTGATTTGAGCTCCAATCTGTTCCTCGGTTCTGTTCCTGCAAGCCTTGCTATGATTCCACACCTGGAGTTTCTTGATCTTCATAACAACTCTCTCTCAGGACCTGTCCCTCCAGGTGTGTTCCTTTGTTCCATTTTCGGTAGAGCTGTCAATTTGAAACACAACACGTGACTCAACACGAATATCGGAATATGACACAATTTGAGTTGGTTGAACTCAACAAACTTGTAAACTTTCATGTTCGTGTCGTGCTGAATTATCTTAGCAACAAAAGTTGTTCCATTATGAGTAGAGCTAGCAATTTGAGGCAAGGCATATGACTTAAGATGAACATGACACATAATGAAGTATGTTTAGATGCTAACATAGTTATAAACGCGTCGTGTTCTTGTTGAACTTGTAAAATACACCCAACACATTTACACTAGAGTTTACGATTCAAGTTTTAAGTATGAAAAAAATCGAGTTGAAAAGACTGAACCTTAACCAAAACCTCGTCTTACAAGAGGTTTTTGACCCAAGTTCACCAAAACCTGGTTTTACAAGAGGTTTTTGACCCAAGTTCACAACTGATCTACATGATATCAATTCCATTTCGCCTTATCTCTCGTTTAAGACGAAGTTGACACAAACACGACTCGACAACATGATTATCAAACAATTGGTGTTCATGTTCGATATCTGAGAGCTTTTAATGTTTATATTTGCCTATACAACACATATTGCTAACTCTAATTACGGGTTTGTTACTTATTTTGTGTTCTTTGCTCATGCAGCTTTGAAGAAAGTGAGAGACTTTCAGTTCAAAAACAATCCGGGTTTGTGCGGATTAGAGTTTGCTGAACTGAGAGCTTGCAATGATCATAATAACATGAACATAAACAAAATCGCACCTTTTGGAGGAAGCACAAATGCTGAATCTGCAACCAAAGCCATCCCAGAGCCTGTGAACCTCCACGATGCCCGTTGCAGCCAAACCCATTGCTCGGATTCATCAAGATTTCGCCAAATCGCCCTCGTGGTTGGGGTTGTCACAGCTGCAGTTGTGCTTGCAGGTGCCGGGTTCCTCACATTTTCTCAGTACCGCAGAGGAAAACAGAAGCTCGCGAGCACAACAGTTGCGAGTACAGCTGATAGTTCTGATGTGAAGGACGTGTACAGTAGAAGCGCTTCACCGCTTGTGAGTCTGGAGTACTCCAATGGGTACCCATTGGCCGATGGAAGAAATGGTGTCGGGTTTTCTCAGGAGTCCTTGCATGACTTCAGGTTCAACCTGGAAGAGGTTGAGTCAGCAACATTGTACTTCTCGGAAGCAAACTTATTGGGGAGGACCAAATTTTCATCAGTCTATAAAGGGACTCTAAGAGATGGTTCTGTTGTAGCCATTAGGACCTTAAATGTGACAAGCTGTAAAGCAGAAGAAACCGAGTTTGTGAAGGGCTTGAACTTACTAACCTCACTGAGACACGAAAACATTGTTAGTCTGAGAGGCTTTTGCTGCTCCAGAGGCCGCGGCGAATGTTTCCTCATATATGAATTTGCTCCGGGAGGGAATTTGTCGGAATATCTTGATGTAGAAGAAGGAAGCAGCCGGGTTCTCGACTGGTCCACACGAGTTTCTGTCATCAATGGCATCGCAGAAGGTCAGTTTCGGATATTTTATATAACATTTCAACATGCTTGTGGATGATCTAGTTCTTTTCTTGAAAATTAATATCGGTATAGAATAAAACTGAATCTGATAAGTAAATAAAAGCAGTTCGGGTTTGAGTTACAGAAATGATAAAACATATGCTTTACACTTTACAGTATCTAGCTATTGTCTTAGGAACTGTAACTGAATAATGGAACGGAAAAAAACTACTAAAACAGTCCTTCAACTAGTGGACAATGGAAAGGAAAAATCATCAAAATGACCCCTCAACTATCAGTATTCCCAAAGGAAACTATATATATTAGGCATAAAATAGAATTGAATCTGATAAGTAAATGCAGTTTGGTAGATGATAAACATATGCTTTACTATATAAAGTTATTGCCTTAGCAAATGGTAACTGATCAACGGAAAAGGAAAACTATCAGAATGGTTCATGAACTATCAAAATATGACCATTTTACTCCCCAAACAATTGAAACAGGTCAAAAATGGTCAATGTCTATGACATCAGTAGATATTAGTTTCAATCTTCTTGTAAATGCCACATAAGAAAATCTAACGGAATATTAATGTTGTGGAGACCATTTTGATGGGTTTTCAGTAGTTGTGAGACCGTAACGGCATAAATTTAGTTCATAAACCAAATTAGTCGGGTCCCTATAGTTGATGGAACATTTTAATAGAACTGAATCTGATAAGTAAATGCAGTTTGGTAGATGATGAACATATCTGTAGGATATTATAGTGTATACTGACAATATATATTCTTGTGCTCTCTCCCGACCAGGCATAGAGTACCTGCACAGCAGCGATGTAGACAAGCCAGCTTTAGTTCACCAAAACATATCTGTCGAAAAAATCTTCGTTGATGCACAATTTAAACCACTAATCATGGACTCCGGTCTCCCCAAGATTCTAGCCGATGATGCCGTCTACTCGGCTCTCAAAGTCAGTGCAGCAATGGGATACCTGGCTCCTGAGTACATTACCACCGGCAAGTTCACTGAGAAGAGCGACGTTTATGCATTTGGGGTCATCATCCTCCAGATCCTCTCGGGAAAACAACTGCTGAGCAGCTCGGTGCGAATGGCAGCTGAATGTAGCAGCTTCGAGGGTTTCGTGGACACAAACCTGAAGGGGCTGTTCTCCGAGCCTGAAGCGGATAAACTGGCGAAGATTGCGCTAGCATGTACTCAAGAACATCCAGACAATAGGCCAACAATGAGTGAAGCAATTCAGGAACTGAGCGATTTGAGTGCCACTTGAGGATGGTTAGGGTTTCGTGTAGAACGCTCCACCTTCACTCTACAAATGCTTTCCTGAATATCAGTTGATTTTCCTGTAAATTTACCAACCTGCATGCAACTATGTGTAATAATTTAGCTTCAAAATGTAGAGATGATGATGATAGTAACTGTATTACCTGTCCAGTCAAATACAGGCGTCGAATATTTCAAAGAGATTAAGTTTCCTCAAATACCTCAAAACCATGTAAAGAACAAAAGGGCATTCGTGTTCAAGTAATTCTTTTTCAAATATGCAACGGTAAGCTGGCATGCGATCTGATAGTTATTTTCAAGAGTATTTAAGTACAAACTTATTTTCTTCTTTGGAAAAGAAAGTGCCGGGAAAATTGAGTACAAACTTATTTTCTTCTTTGAAAAAGAAAGTGACGGGCGGAAAATATCAGATTTGCAGAGGAATTAGCCGTTCTGGTGAACGAAGATGCTAAGCTGCGGGACTATAGTTTCATTGCTCCGGCAACCATTCAGTGGGCCACCATTCGGGCCTAAAAACCTGGATCTTAACATCTTCTTGTCTTTGAATGGTCAATTTCCCCGACCCTTTGAAGGCCTCCTCCAATTGCAGCAGGCCTAATCCGTGGCAGCCGATTGCAGTTGTGACGAACCCAACATTCTTGCCGGAGGAAGTGTCGATCACCTCAGAGCCTGGACCAACTTTCTGATGAACTTCTGGAGAAGAGCAATGAAATGTATGAGCCAAAGCCAAGATAAAGAATTTTCACACGGTGACATGGACAGGAGAGACTGGTTACCATTTCCGCTATCATCAATAAACTTCAAAGGAAGCAATCGCTTGCGAATAACGCCTCGGTGATGTGTACGCGCAATGAACTCTTGACCAACGTAGCATCCCTTGTCAAAGCTTATTGCGTTTAGACCTGCAAAATTGTATTGAAGAGGAATTGCCTCTCCTAAATACAGGACAATAGCAAGTTCAAAATTGGAAAATTATTGTTAAATCATGATCCAAATTGGGAATCGGAATCGGGAAACCTAAACTAAAATAAACAACTTAATAAGGAAAATGTTCTGTTTTGGTCCCCAAACTATTCATTTTGTTCTGAATTAGTACTCAATTTTTGTTCCAATTTGGTCCCCAACTATGTTATCTCCCGATTCTTATCCATGTCTGATTCAGTAGCGATTTTGAATAGTTTTAAGGGGTGAATTGACTTGATTCGGCTGAATCGTATCGGTAACCAGTGATTCTAACGACAATAGACTGCTACAACCAAACTACGTGTTCAAATTCTTGTAGTACGAACATAATTCATGTAAAAACCAAATGTATCCACAGGTAGCAAACCGAAATTTCTAGCTACTTGAGCTCATGGTCATGAATTTGTAGCTACTTGAGCTCATGGTCATGAATTTGTTTAGGCTATGAAAGAGAGTGAGAATCGAGGAGGATAAAGATTTACCTTTCGGAATCTCAGTAGAGCCTTCCGCAACTCCCTTCTGTATTCTCCACAAATTGTAATTTTCTTCAACAGTTTCTTTGTCGGCCTCAACCAGTGGCGCTGTAACAGACGAGCCATTGCATGCTTAATAGTTAGTGCATGACTCATTACAACACATATAAACAAAATTGTGTATACTTACGAGTAATGTTAGATGGAAAAATCCCTCTTAAACCGAGACACTTTAATCTGGGATCCTTAAACCATTGCCAACCAGAGCTATTTCCTTGTGAAGCCGTCATCCCAGAATGATCAACACTGCCACCCCAACCAATGCCAGAGGCGTCGGGTTCTTCCACTGATGAGGACTTGTCAGAAATGTCCGCACCATAGCGCTGCCAGCAAGAGAACTCTCCAGCCACATCCTCGATGTCAACCTTTGATCTCAACCGGTATCTGGAAAAGAAAAAAAAAAGAAGGAAAATGTTAAGATTCTAATCTATCAATATACATAGAGCTTACATATGGCATTGAAGCAACTAAAATTAGAAGGAAATGGAACCTCCAAGGCATCAAATTTATAAACTAATTACCTGAACTTATAACATTAAGGAACTCAAGTATAGATACCCATACTCTTGGATCAAATAAAGTTAAAACAAAAGAACTTGCCCTGGGATTGGATCAAATAAAGGTTTATGAAGAACGGACACGTTTAGGAGTAATGTATTTGTGTCGGATTCACGAATCAGACACAATTCGTGCCAATTTGTTTCAAATACATGTCAAATACACGGATTTGGTTTAAATATTTTTAAAAAAATTAAGATTCGTTCACTGATTGGTGCCGATTTCCATGTCAGACAAAGTGAATCGGTTTGGGATGGTAATATGTTTGTTGCTTTGGTCATTGTTAAACTGTAAGAAATAAGTAGAGTTTCTACTTGTGCTCGCCGTATAACTAAGGCCATCAGTTCGGCGATCCAAGCTTATGTTGAAAATATAATATTTAAATCATCCTAGGATGTAGTAGAGCTTAGAATTCACCTAATCCTATATAAAGCACAAACTATAAAATATAGAACCACGGTAAATTGGCTTAAATTTATCATGGCCAGGCCCTAAACTTAGTTCTTAAACCTCTTAAGACCAACAATTTTCACTTCAAAAATAGATCAAAATGACACATTCAGTTCTTAGAGGAACCTCAATGCTGCTTCTCTAACACCCGGTGAACACTACAAAAATGCAAGTTACAAGTTTCAACCTCCTCATATTTATTATCCCATCAAAATGATTAAACCAAATTACAAGTAAAATTCAAAAACAGATCAAAATGACACGTGGAGCTCTTGGAAGAACCTCAAAGTTGCTTCTCTAACTCCATAAACACTCTAGAAAATGCATTTTACAAGATACCACCTCTACATATTTCTTATCCATCTAAGCAATGAAACCAAAGCAAAATCCGTTGAGCTCTCAGAAGAAGCTCAATGCTGCTTCTCTAACTCCTTCAACACTCAACAACAATGCATGTACAAGATTCAACTACATAGTTCTTAATCTCATCAAAACAAACAAACCAAATTAGAAGCAAAATCCATATCATTTTTTCTTCCGGTCTAAACCATTAGGTTCCTGAGCGGGACTTAAGCCCCATAAAGTCGCGGTTGGCACCTTTTTTAAGCCGTTTTACCACAATCAGACTAATCCCCGAAACCTCATTCGAGGGTAAGTCACCCTCTCCCCAGAGGTGTGTTGATTCCCAAGCGCTCTTCTCACTCACGCAGCGTGTGTAGCCAACTGCACCACTACCCTCGGTAAATCCACATCATATCTTCTCTTCAATAACAGATCAAAATGACACATTAACCTCTTGCTTCTCTAACTCCATGAACACTCAAATTAGAAGCAAAATTCACATCCTTCCATGCAATACTAATCTAACAACCAATCCAATCCAAACAAAACAAAACAAAAACACCAAAAACAGTCTTTTTACAATTCAGAAATTAAAAGCACTAACTTTTTGAAGGTCGCCAAGAGCTCGTCGAGCACAGTAGCATCCACATCCGCCAACAACTCCAACTCCTCGTTCGGGTCGGATCCTGGACCCGACCCGGTCCGATCAAGCTTCTCCTCCGCCATGGCAGGCTTATACAGAAATAGATCGTACAAAAACCTCCCCTGAGGAGTCAGCAACGCCCCGTACATGGCCGCCGCCGCCAAGGCGGCCATGTTCGGCGTGGCCAGATTCGACGCACCCTCTGTCACCGGTTCACAAAATCTCCGCACATCGTTCGTCAACAGACCCTGAAGGAATTTCACGGTGTCCGGTCCGCTGAACCGGATCACGGACCGGGACTTGAGGTGCGAAGCCAACGGACCGGCATTGTCGAGCTGGGTTTTGGGACTGTGGTGGATGGTTCTGTAGGAATTGCGGAGAGAAGCTCTGAGACGATTCATGCAGTGCTTGTTTTTTTTTTTTTGTTTGTGACGATTCGGGGATGGGTTCGAATTGGGTTTTGGGTGCTGGTTGAAGGAGAAGGGTTGTGGCGGTTGCGATGGAAATTGGGTATTGGACACGTTGCTCCGATGTTCGTTGGCTTCGCCACGTGAGCTGAGAGATTGTGTCGTTGCGCTATTGCCTGCTAAGTGCTCGACGAAAGTCCTGAATGAGTCTCGGAACTGTGTGGTGTGAGCTCAGAGTTGGAGGAGTGAGACTGTTCTTGGGCCAAACTATGGGCCGATGGGCTTTCAAGTATGTGAAGCCCAATATTAGTGTTCACATTTTTTTATTCACTCTTGGTTGTCTCAGTGAAAGGACACATTAGAACTGGCGGAATATAATACAATATAATATAATAAAAACATGTGTATTTCTTAGCTCCATGCCTCCATATTATGGAGACGTTCTTTTTTTTTTTTTTTTGGA
>JAYMTE010002239.1:0-11566 GCA_036897545.1 Pelargonium fulgidum
AGAATCCAAAGTGGTATTAATCACTTGGACTCTTGGTGATAAACCTTAAGTTGTTGCACCATTGTTATGGAACATTCAAACTATGTATAGGCTACTATAAAGTTTTGAATGCGCTTCTGTGAATTGTACCCCTTTGTTCTCCAATTTGTATCTAAACAACAAGAGTAAAAACACAATCTCTATATACATGACATAGGAAATTATGTTTTCGGCTGGTCTATATACTATGTGTCGAGTGCAGGAATTATCATTTCCTTGAGGATCTTGCCATTGATGGATCCACCAAGAGGCCACCAATTAATGTGGGATTTGGGCCAAGAGGAGCTACAAAATTTGAATCTGGATTATTATGGTATCTCATGTTTCTCAACTCACGGCCTCAAGACACCAAAGTCCATCTGATAGCTATGAACACTGTTTCTTGACTAATCAGCTACTCTAATTACGTTTAATTAAAGTTGAATCATAACTACTATTCATTATATGATAATGATTGGCCCGTTTTCTCGTTTATCTACCCGTGTGCTGTGTGCACGTACCCACCTTGTCTATATTATATAATCAGCATTTGTATTGTAATGCATTGCGATCCATGCATGGATTCCAAATCATGGTAAAAGTAGTGACTGTCTCTTTATGCAATAAGAGATTTAGTGCCAAATCTTTGTTTTGTTTCGTGTGTTGTTTGCTTTTTTGATTTTCTATGTATTTTACAATATCTTTGTCTTTGTGTTCATGCATCTTTCCACTCACTTCCGATCTTTCTTAATGCTTTTCAAACAAATTAAATCGTTAAATCAAATCATAATTGAGATAAAAAATGAAACACAGCTGTAAAGTTAATTAACTAAGTAGAGGATAATATTTTGCTCTACCTACTTCGTAGGACTTGGAAGACAATGTTAATGTAACCCACATTGAAAGAATGTGGAGTCTGTCGCCGTGCATTGGCCTGTGCTTTTAAGTTGGTGTCAAGTTTAACATAGTATCAGAATTGGTTTTCTTTGATGTCTCTCACTTCTGGCTAGTCTCAATTTCAACAGAAAACATGAAGTTTTGAATATGAACAGTGTTGATGAATCAACATTGTTCACAAAAAAGAGAATTGGTAGGACCATATGTCTATTAAAATCTGTATGATCATACACCATTTTGGTACTATACTGTGTAGCTGAACCTGATCAGCTTGTGTTCATCAAAGTTACCTTCACATTTTCTGTTGCTATGTTTTGTTTGTGTGTGTGATAGCAGAGATGTTTTTTTTCTGTGCAAGTGGACTATAAAAAGAGGGCAAAAGTTGTGGCTTGCATGAGAGGTATCCTAAGCTTTTTAATGGATAGCTTTTGAGAGTGAATTTGTTCTTCCTTGCTCTTTTGTGCAAGTGTTTGATATTTGAGCTTTACTAAACTATATTGATTAGGCCATTAATATGCTGCCAATGTTGCATTTCTGCAACAAACAGTAATGTTGCACTATAGCAAGTTAGAAAGGACTATTTCTTGTATTTTCCTTTTGTTTGGGTTCTTTTGGGGAAAAAGACAACAACATAGGTTGCTTGTGGGTGAACCTTATTTGGTCTTCATTATGTTCTCTTAGTTGGCATGTTATTTGTTTTCCCCTAAGTTAAGGAAACCCATACATATGGTCCTTGAAGTACTTTTAGGAGAGTGAACAATTGGCAAGGACATTAGAAGTGCTCCAAAGTCCAATTCTCATAATGCCATATATATTTGTTTATTTTATGCTATCATACCAACACTAATGCGCACACATAACTCTTAGAGTTAACCATGTTAAAAAAAAAGAAGAAGAAAAGTTCTCATGGTGTATCCTTTCTCATGTACAAAAAATAAATCCTTGATTTCAATATATGTATGCATCACACATTAGTTCAAAGCACACTCTTGATATTAGCGGCAAAGTAACATTATAAGAAACAAATCAACTGTTTGATGTAAAAAACCATCTCAACTAATTAAGAACTTAAGTTAATAGTTGAAAACTCAATATTAGTTTTATATTCTGACGCATCTCTTCACATGCAAGTTCATTTTTCTGTTGCACGTGACCCATGTACAAGTTCACTCTTGTGCTGAAATTTAATATGGATAACGGCAAAATTCGAATTCGGGACCTTTAGTCACCAATACTCTGATACTATGCAATGAAACAAATCTCAACTAAAAGTTTAAGCTGATTGTTGAAGGATCAATTTTAGTTTTATACTCTAATATTTGACCGTGATTTTTGTACTCAACAAGAAAACGTTTCCAGGTGAACAACATACTGACTTTTTGATCATTCAGGTGAACCAATAGACTATTAAACCGATGGTTGATCGGTTCAATCGCGGTCTAATTTTAAAAACATTATCGGTAAGATCAAACGGAAGGGGGTGAATAAGGTCAGGAGAGAACCCTAGAACTGGAAAGAGATGGTAGGTTGATATTGGTGAACCTGTGACCCTTCTGCATCAAAGTACAAGCCATGGTAGTGGTGGTGGGGAAGGGGAAAAGGACTCACATGTTGGGTTGAGTGGGGAGACATGGTGGGGTGCATCTAATTTGGAGGGTTTATAATTGTCTTTCATTTTTTTCCCTGAGTGACAGACAGAGGCTAGACCCAAATCAAGTGGAAAGTTACAAATTTGGTTCAAAAGTAGTGAGTGGTGGTAAAATTAAAAAAAGAACAATTATTTCCTACTCATTTGGGTATGCCTCTCATATGGTGCATATCTTCATTAGGATCATTGGTCAACTTCTTTAAACCCCACTTGTTTGACCAAATATATTGTTTATTCACATCAAGATTTGTTAACTATGCTGATCAAAGTTACAGTGAAGTGAAAAAAAAAAAAGGGAAGAACACAGAAGATGAAGCAACAAGGCATATATATAATGGAGCCACAGGTAAGGACTGAAGTGACTAAAGCTGAGAGAACCATATCTCTGCCAAATTCTAAGAATCCTCTAGTCTGGATCCACATTTGTTGTGTTTTGGCATGTGAGGGCTTTCACTCAAGGTTGTCAAAATCGAACCTATCGATCTATGTCCCTTCAATGGATATCTTCAATATTTTAACAATTTAGAGATATGATTATCATGTTATTAGATGATTTAACCGGTTGAATTGATTTAATCGATAACTCAGTCGAAATATCGATTCAATTGCTTGTTAAATTTTAAAATTTTGGTTTTAAGTGGCACTTCTCTTTCTTAATGCACTGGTTTGTGTGATCTTTACATAATTTGATAGCAAGATCAACAGTTGTTTTCTCATATTCTTCAATTCTCAATCTTACCTGACATGAAGCCTTATTCTTGGTGGGATTTTTCGTTTCTTGAAAATTCCCAAGTGGGTAGAAAATGATGTCAGTGTTTTTAGGTTTTGTTTAGGTTTGGTCTCCAGTAACTTCAAGAAAAGCAGGAGAGATGGTTAGTGAGATGTAATTGCAGAGAACCCCACAATTTTAATGATGATATTGCTCTATTTCATTAGTAACTCCAATTTTTCTAGACTACAAAATAATCTCTTAATTTAGAGTCGCTAGATTTAAGTCTTAAGAATTTTCCTGCTTTTGAAGTTGGGTAGTGGAGGCCGAGTTGGTGGAGGTTTTTTCGATCTACGAGACACTTCACTAAGTGGAACATGAGGTGTTCACGTGAACGTGTTTCAGGTAGTTCATGTTTAGCAGGTTTGAAGAGAAATACTGAGTCCATTCGATTTGATTATTAATTATATGCTCATTATAAGATGACTCATGCCTCTCATAGTTGGGTTCAAGTCATCAACCTAATCTCAAATTTATGATCAACTTTACTTTAATTTGTTTATACAAAGTAAAAAGAATGTTCAAAGTTGAGTCTGATGATGAAGCAAGTGGACTAAGAGAATTGGTTTGAAAAAGAAAATGATGATCAAGTCAACGGGAAGCAAAACAGTGGAGCTGATTGGGGATGCACGTGCATCATCCAAAACCAAAGCACAGAGAGAGCAGCTCCTATTTTGGTGTTTCAATATCTCACCCTCTGCTTGCTTTCCTCATCACTATTCAATTTCCATCTCCAATGAATCACACACTCATTGTTCTCATGCATGCCTATAACCTTACCCTTTTCTATACATTTATTTTCACTATTTCTTCAGAGTGTTCAATACATTATTTTTTTTTGCTGATATTCGAAACAACGCAAATGATCGTTGCATGTATGTACATGCATGTAGGATGACGTGACACAATCTCAATCACACATGTTCCCTAATTTGACGATGAATGAGATAAGACTCACACAATTTTTAGAGAGAGAAATAATGATTCTTTAGCTGTAAATGCGTCACGTTAGCTTACATAAACTTCTTAACGATTAGATCGAGTTTTGTAAAATTCAACTTTTGTTGAACGAGAAAAAAAGATCGGATCGACTAAGGATCATAATGTGGTCCATTTTTTCAAAAAGAGAGAGATAGAGGAAGATGGAAGCTTTACTTTTTGAAGTTTGTTTAGTGTTGACTGTGGAGACAATATGAGTGCATCAGAATGAATAAAGCAATAAATATATATAAAAATAATTTTCTACAGCTCAAAAGAATTTTTTTAAAATTTAAAAATATATGGAGAAAGAAATAAATGAGAGAACAAAGGTCTCACGAGGAGCTATTACATCACCCATCTCGAGCCTTGTCCCTAGAGATTCTCAACTTTCATTTTCTTTATAATTGTTTTCTAAAAAGAAAAAGCAAAAGCAAAATAGAATTTTAGCTTTTAATGAATGGCCAACTTCAGAGAATGTTGGATTCCTTTGAAAAATCACTACTTAGAAGCTTAGAATACCAAAGCAAATGTCTGACACCACAAACCCACAACTAATTAATCTTCCATTAACAATCTTAATACTGAATTTTACAGAGCAAACCACTTCATTATTAAAACTTATAGTCAAAATTTACAATATAAAATCCTGAACCAAAACCCATTATTCCCATTTGATCTATCGATCTTGGTAAATATGGGAGTGGGTTTTTATTTTATTTTATTTTAAAAATATTCCTTTTATATTTTTGCTTCTTTTCTTTACTTTGCTGAGGCTGTGGCAGGCATGTCAACTCAGTTTTAGTATCAAAACCTCACTTTCTCAGCTTGTTTGTTTCTTTGGCTCTTGGGTTCTGACAAGAGGTGGTGTGTGAGTGAGTGAGTGAGTGAGTGAGTGCACTTCTGGTATGGAAGCATGAAGAATTTTTCTTGGCTTCTGATGTAATATTATTGTTACAGATTCCAAAAACCAAACCCAAATCAAATTTGGCTGTGCTAGCTGCTGTTTCAATTCAAACCCATTTCCCACCTGCTCCAAGTTTGTTACTTTTTCATAAATAAAACTAAATATAACCCATCTTCCCTTTTAGATCATAGTTGCTATCTGTTTTTCTTTTCTTCATCTCTGGTTCAATAATGGCAGTGATGAGAGCTCAAGTTGCTTCTGTTCTTTGCTGTTGTGTCTGTTTGTGGACTTGTGCTGCTGGGTTGCTTTCTCCTAAAGGTGTCAACAATGAAGGTATGGACACAAAAATCTTGGTTTTCAAGCAAAAGAGTAAAATGGAGATTTGTTTTGTAATTATGGTTCTTGTTGATGTGTAGTGCAAGCTTTGATGGATATTAAAGATTCTCTCAAAGATCCTCATGGTGTTCTTGAAAGTTGGGATGAAACTGCTGTTGATCCTTGTAGTTGGACCATGGTCACTTGCTCCCAAGACAACCTAGTCATTGGCTTGTACGTACTATAGAATAATAATTGAAACTTCATGTTCAAGAAGGTGTTTTGATTTGTTTTTGTTTTTCTTTTGCAGAGGAACTCCAAGCCAGAACTTATCTGGTACTCTCTCACCAAGCATTGGCAACTTGACAAATCTCCAAATTGTGTGAGTACTAAACCAGAATAGTAATAATACTAAAACCAATTATGGTTTCAAATTTGGAAGTCATATGATGTTTTTTACTTCATCTTCTTGAAACTTGCAGGCTCCTACAGAACAACAACATAAAAGGGCCTATCCCTCCTGAGCTCGGGAGGCTTCCGATGCTTCAAACGCTCGATCTTTCGAACAACCAGTTCTCTGGTGGCATCCCTATCTCTCTATCTCACCTCCAGACCCTCCAATACCTGTAAGAAATGAAAAATCGCAAACTTACTATAATTAGAAAATTGTTTCTGTACTTCATCAAATGATCACTCTGGTTTTCTCTTCTTTTTCTCATCCAGGAGGCTAAACAACAACAGTCTCTCAGGAGCAATTCCATTATCACTAGCTAACATGACCAAACTTGCCTTCCTGTAATCTCCTCAGACATTTGATTCTTCCCTATTACCAATATCTGATATAGTTCTGTTTTCATGTGGTTTCGTTTTCTTTGGTCTTTGTAGTGATCTTTCTTACAATAATTTGAGTGGTCCAGTGCCAAGCTTGTCAGCCAAAACATTCAAGTGAGTCACTTGAACTGAAATGTGCCATCATTTTCTTGTTCTCTATCTTCTAAACTCACAAGCATGTAATATTTTCGCGGTTCTGAACTGGTGCAGCATTGTTGGGAACCCTCTGATATGCCCGTCGGGAACTGAGAAAGACTGCTTTGGCACGACGCAAATGCCTCTTTCCTTCACTTTGAATAACTCGCCAAGTAAACATCTTTACCGCCTATTGCGACTTTCTTTAATCACTTCAAAGTTATGCTCATTCGAATTTTTTGTGCTTTCTTTAGACTCTCAACCTTATGGGACACATAGGAGCCATACAATTGCTCTAGCTTTTGGTTCAAGCCTTGGATGCATCTGTATACTGATTCTTGGGTTTGGCTTCCTTCTTTGGTGGAGACAAAAGCACAACAAGCAAATATTCTTTGATGTGAATGGTAAGTGAATACATGGTCTAATTCAGGATTTGGGCAATGAAGCATAACTAACCACAATAATTTTATAATAATTTGAACTTTCAGAACAACACCGCGAAGAAGTCTGTCTTGGAAACTTGAAGAGGTTTCAGTTTAGAGAACTTCAGGTTGCAACCCACAACTTCAGCAGCAAGAACTTGGTTGGAAAGGGAGGTTTCGGGAACGTCTACAAAGGGTACCTTCAAGATGGCACGGTTGTAGCTGTGAAAAGGCTCAAAGATGGGAATGCAATAGGAGGAGAGATCCAATTCCAGACTGAAGTTGAGATGATCAGCCTCGCAGTCCACAGGAACCTTCTTCGCCTATACGGGTTTTGCATGACAGCATCAGAGAGGCTTCTGGTTTACCCCTACATGTCAAATGGGAGCGTCGCCTTGCGCCTCAAATGTAAACCTCAGCTTCCTCCAAGTCTTACCTATTTTTGTGTTACCTACGAAACAACATAAGTTTTTACATGAATCTGTAATTCTCTTTTCTCAGCCAAACCAGCTTTAGATTGGGGAACAAGGAAAAGAATAGCCTTGGGAGCAGCTAGGGGGTTGCAATACTTACACGAACATTGTGATCCGAAGATCATTCACCGAGATGTGAAGGCTGCAAACATATTGCTTGATGAATATTTTGAGGCTGTGGTGGGAGATTTTGGGTTGGCCAAGCTCTTGGATCACAGGGACTCACATGTCACAACAGCTGTGAGAGGCACTGTGGGGCACATAGCCCCTGAGTACCTCTCCACAGGTCAATCCTCTGACAAAACAGATGTTTTCGGGTTTGGGATTCTTTTGCTCGAGTTAATCTCTGGCCTAAGAGCTCTAGAGTTCGGGAAATCTGCTAACCAGAAAGGCGCCATGCTTGACTGGGTAAGTTGAACATATTACTTAAACAAACATGTTCTTGAAGCAATTCAAGTTTCCATAAGCTGAAAATTTTACTGACTTATCATATTGCAGGTGAGGAAGATTCATCTGGAGAAGAAGCTTGAGTTGGTTGTTGACAAGGACTTGAGAAGTAACTACGATCGGATAGAGCTTGAAGAAATGGTTCAAGTAGCTCTCTTGTGCACTCAATACCTTCCAAGCCACAGGCCCAAGATGTCTGAAGTGGTGAGGATGCTGGAAGGAGATGGGTTGGCAGAGAAATGGGAAGCTTCACAGAGAGCTGAAGCAACCAAGTACAGAGCCAATGAGTTCTCATCTTCAGAGAGATACTCTGATCTTACTGATGACTCTTCCTTGCTTGTCCAAGAAATGGAGCTTTCTGGACCCAGGTGACCCATAATTCCTGCAAAAAAAGAGGGAAAGTTCAAAATGAAAAAATCTATGATACAAATACTACATTTTCATAGCAAGAATGAGGTGAAATGAGCAATCGTGTTGTATAGTATTTCAAGTCAAATATATAACCTGTACAGAATCAGATTTGAGAAACTGACTTCTAGGTTGAGTGTTTCATGTTCTGCTGGTGTGTATTGTAATAATAATAATAGTCTTGTTGTGATGTCTGTTTGTTCTCTCAAATGCAGTGCTTGCTAGTGTTCATTATCTGTACTATGCTTCATGTAAAAACAATATGCAAATTTCTGAAAGTCGATGTAAAGATTCATAGTTAAATACTCTAATGTTAAATAGCTATATGAGGAGTTTGTTGGAACTCAAAGAATGTAAAATATGGAGAATCAGAAACCAGAAAATACAATATTAACACATATTATCAGCTATTAGTTGCTTATGAGAAACCAGGTTGATATGTTCACTAGGCTATCAGTTCGTATTTGTATTCCCCTCGAAACTTCTGACGGGTAAGCCAAAATATTGTGCAAACTTATTATTCCATGTACAGATATAAGATAACTACTTCATTGAATCTTATGGAAATTTTCAAACCAACAAAAAATGGAGGCTGTCATATAAAAAGAATATGATTCAGACGGATATAACTAGAGGCACTTTTTATTAAAGCAAAGCGAAACAAATAACATGAAAATTTACAAGCTAAGAGACGGTGCTTAGTCTTGAAGGAACAGAACTTCGGCTTGAGCGGAAGCCCTTCGAAACTTCACCAACGCAATCAACATGTTCAGTCTTTTCTCTGTAACGTATGAGCTAGATGCAATACTCATCGTCTCAAGCACTGGAGAACTTGCAAGCAAAAATTTGATAAGTTCCATCTCATGCGGCACCCCAAACAAATCTGTCATCTTCACAGTTTTTAGTTTTTTGAATGTGCAATCTGAGGGGCGCTCTTTGACCCAAAAATCGAGATCAGGAGCTTCTACGGCAGGTGATGTGTTTGAGGTACCCTATAGAGAAAATGAGTAGAAAATGTATTTGCAAATTGATCTTCAATATGTGAACATAAGATGATATACACAGCACAACTATATGTTCATAATGACGAACAATATAAGACCTTAAATGTGTTTAAGGTAACTTACTGATATTTGCAGCTCCTCTAAATTAGGACAGTTGGTAATCAAGCGAAGAACAACAATAATCTCTTTCATATCTTCAAAACTTACTTGATTCAATTCAACAACCCTTAAATGGCTGAACGTAATTGAAAGTTCTTGGTGGATACCTAGGCTTAAATACTTCATTCAGAAGACAAAAAAAGTAAGACAAGAGCTTTGCTATGTGCGAAGTGACAATCAGCTCAAGTGCCTATCTGGTCAAAATACAGTCACTCATTCCCTCAAAAAGTCATTTGAATAAACTAAAATGAATAAAACCATAACATGATGTTACCTTTGTGAAGTAGATATGCCCGATGAGCTGCTCAAGCAAGGGAACACCACCAAGAAACTTGATAAAATTGCAACTTGAGCTTTGCTCAAAGTGCTCAGGAACGTCCTCAGTCATATACATAGCAACAGAAATACCAATCAAAAGTGGAGTATTCGCAAGGCAAATGTCTCTAAACTCACCTTCTAGACATAAGTACTTAAGATTCGGGGCACGGATATTAAGAACAAGACTATCAAAGTACGACAATGATAGAGTCTCAAGAAGAGGACAACCAGATATAAGACTCTCAATAACATCAGGGGCTACCAAAACTTGATGAAGGTTGAGGGTCTTCAAACACGAAAAGCCTCTAAAATTAGGAGGTGGATCCAGTTCACAACGAAACAGCTCCAAACGGGTCAACTTTTTAAAATTAAAAAGACATGAAGGCACCCTAAACCACTCGCCTTCTCCTAGTTCAAGAATTAACTCCTTAAGTTCTTTCCTTGAAAGGAAAAGCAACCACTGATCTAAATCCGCACAGCCTTCCAAGGTCGAAGTAGTAAGCTGGAACTTGTGAATTGGTCCTTGGTGAAGAAAAAGAGCCCGAGTGATAAATTTTACTAGGCTCTTCTCCACAAGAGCTCGATCATTGGATACACTAACACAAGTCTCATCAAATACAAGCTCAGTGAGTGTAGCCCATTTGTATCTCCATCTACTCGACAAGATGCTTGTCCTTACAGCGTCTCTTATTGGCAGTCTTGTGAGTATGCTTTCAATAATGCTTTGAGGAAGATCACTGTAATCCGGAATGAATACATCATCCATCTGCAGCATTCAACCAATGAAAGATCACATAACAAATAATAAACAATCAAAAGAACTTAAAGCAATTGAGGCCCACAACACATTCTATATTCATAACCCTTCTAAATTCCACATAAAATAGAAAATTGGGGGAAACTCATGATTCATCCTCATCTCTAATCAAACATAAATTTAAAAAAAATATATAAGTAAAATAAAAGATAATGAATACAGATTTCACAAACGAACTGAACCCAAAGTAGTCATTTACACCACAACTTGGACCAAATAAACCCAAAATATCATTTTCACATGTTTTCCTCAGTTCTCTAAGCAATCAAGCAAGAGGGTTCAGTGAAATCTCTATCAATTACATCCACAATCATAGCTTCACAAGTTTCCATTGTATCAATACGAGCTTGGTACTGAAGAGATCAAACCCAGTTGAAGAAGAATCAGATCATGTAAGGGAATGGGTAGCAAAGACGGCATTTTGGAGGAAGCAATTTAAAAATTGAAGAGAGAAAAGGACCAAACTTGAAACAAAAGAGACAGAGATGGAAAATTATAGAACAAACCCAGATTGAAGACTGAGAATCAGTCGGCCGATTTAGCTTTCTTCTTCTTGTCGGAGTCGATTCTGTGTTCTTCCTCGGCTTTGGAGTAGAGTGTGTAGGCAGGGAAATTAATAGGAGTTCATATGGTGAAAACTGAAAAGGAAATAGATTATGGTGAAAGTTAAAATTAAAGTCAGAGAATGAATCATGTTAATTATAAGGTAAATTACATATACACCCTATAAACTAGTTACTGAAAATATATGACCCCCTAAAACAATTTTTGAAAACAAATGACCCCCATAAACTTACTGATGCGCCTGTTTTGACTAGGTCAATACAAAAACACTAGGGAATGTCTTGTTGTCTACGTGTAAGGATGACTTGGCTTGACCCTTCTAACATTTGATGAAGATCTTCAAAGAATGATGAACAACTTGAAGAACAAATGATGAACACTAAAGAGTCGTCGAACTGTTCTTGAGGATGGAGCCAATTTGATTCACTTGATAAGACTAATTCAATCTCACAAACT
>JAYMTE010002240.1:0-11565 GCA_036897545.1 Pelargonium fulgidum
GCAGTATGTTTGTGTACTTGATGTCTCGGTGATAAATGGGGATGGAAGCTGTAGAGTGCAGGTACGAGACAGCTCCTGCAACTTCAGTTGCAATCTGTAGGCGCATTTGCCAAGAAACTGAGAACTCTTCATTTTGGTCATGGAGGTATTGGAAAAGATTTCCATTCGGGATGAATTCGTAAACCAGTAGAGGAACTTCTGTCTCCAAACAACAACCCAACAGCTTAACAACATTTCTGTGGTTAATTTGTGAGAGAATAACCACCTCGTTGATGAACTGTTCGAGCCCTTCATCTTCGACTTTTGACTTTTTAACAGCAACAATCCATCCATTTGATAGCATTCCTTTGTAGACAGTACCCTGACCTCCCTGTCCGAGTATCCTATTTGCATTAAAGTTCTCGGTGGCCTTCTCCAACTCTTTTGAGGTGAAAACTTTTGTTGTTTCAACATTGCCTTGAGTTGATGATATTTGCTGTTCTAACAATAACCCACCATTCCGTTTGAAGAACATCTTCTTGCGCTTAATCTTTTGTCGTCTCTTGAAGACTTTGTACATCCAGCATACTACAATGATCAATACCAGTAGTCCAAGGCTAGAGCCAAGAACTGCACAACGAAAGCAAATGATAGCATCAAGTGGAGAGAAATATGATCACCAATTTGCATAGAGCTAGGGAAGGGACTAAAATTTAATCTTTCCTTTTAAGATTTAGAAGATTATGTTAGAGAATAGTATGGCATACCTGCAAGTATGATCTTTATCGGATGTTTACCATCTTCACATCTGAAACCTCCATCGAAGTTTATACAAGTCTGTGACATATTCTGGCACCAATTTTTCTCTGGATCTTCACATTCATTGATATCTGACATATATAAAATAAAGGCCAAATTGATCATTCTACAATAACTAGCATATATATGTAATAGGTTCTGAATAGAAGTATAGAACGTCACAACATTCATAAAACAACCCGAAAATTTTAAGCTTTAACAAATGAAGGAATAAAAAGAGGAATCTCTCAAACTCAAACAATCATGCAAGGAAGGAAAATAGAAAATTAGGATATATGTGATTGAAACAAAACTGAATATTTTTATAGAAAGACGTCATGTTGGAAAGATTCATTGAGTATTGCAAAAATATTTACCTAGGCATCCACCAGGAAGATACGGGTTTCCTGTTAAACCATAGATGGACTCCTATGCTGATGTTTCTCTAACCATTTGCTCTGAACTATAAAGGCATATTGGCATTCCTGCTCTGAACTATCAAAAGTAACATCAAGAATCTGGAGATTTGAAGGAATATCGGTATTGCAGCCAGCTCCACTACAATTGGAGGTGCATCCAGTAAAACCCGTCTGATCTGTTGACATCAAGGCACGATGGTTGCAACCCACAACAGCAAACCTATTCAAGGAACTTAGGAAGGTGAAAGTACTTCCTTTCATGTCCACATGCTGACGTACTGCTACGCCACTACGTATACTACTTGCCCTGCTGCTTCTGCTGCAGTTTGATGACCTTATAATTGGACTGTTGACCTTAACCAAATTTTCAGAGGAATAGAAATCATATGGACAAGAAATATTTAGCACTTCCAGGCTGAGCCTCTTTAAGAAGGGTCTGGCTGTGGACATACTATTATTCCTGCAGTCAATCTCGAACCAGCCATCAAGGTAGCAGCTGCTGATTCCAACTTTTCCAATCCCAAAAGGATATGGAATGACGATCTCTCCGCATTTTTGTTGACAACCAGGCTTTGCTTGAGATATTGAATCTGCAACTATAGCATATGTGGTATCCCATGGCCACCACAGTAACAAAAGAATCAAGTGCAGTGATACCAAATGTCGCGCACTCATTTTTCTGTCCTCTTTCTTGCTGAAATATAGGAAGGATGTTCGTGTATATATAGTAACATGCAGCCTTACTTTTCAACATTCCCATTTGCCACCGGAGTCTGAGATTCTTCATTGTAATTGATGAGAACAAGTTTCCAGCTGGAAGAGAGAGAAAGAAAAAAACAAACAAACTAGTTCTTTAGTGTGTGGTAGAGACAGGCTAAAAGACTGAGTGAACTTCAAGTCAATAACAGCATATTCCACCATGCAAACATGTCATTTTGATAGTCTAAATTGGCTCTTAGTCACTATGCCCAAACAAAACTAGCTCTAATGTCACTTGTTAAAATTGACTCCAGCCCAAACGTGTATGCTTAAACAATTAGGTGGAGGGCCCAACTTGTATATCAATTGATCATGACTTCACATTCTTTCAACGTAGAATCAATACGTTAACAGGATCAGACCACTGTTTGCAGTAACCACATAAACATGATCAGTTGTAATACCAATTAAGAGGCCTCTTCCTGTGTTGAATCATGTATCAACATCTGATAATTGGTCCAAGTGGTTGATTTATATATGTACAACACATTGGAAAAGTAAGGCAGTGCCAATGTCTACATACCACTTATATAATCGATGTAAAAGTTTGAACTATCTCATACCTTCTTCTTCACTCCAGGGAACTTTCAACCTGCCAAGAAATATCTTCCAGGACCACCATGCTTGTTGCTCTCTCTCTCTCTCTCTCTCTTTTTCTGTGTGATTTGTTTTATATTCTTTCAGTGGTTATTGAGAAAGTAAAAAACATATGAACTTAATTACTACTTGAAAAAGAAATAGATTGCCAAGTTACTGACCTTCTTCATTGATCCAATGATTTTTTCTCAAATTACACATACCACCGCTCAATTATACACCTTTTAACCTTGACTAACCGTTGGCTATCTTGAACTATGCCAAACTTTTTTCCATCCACCTCCATCTCGGCACCACCTCCGGCAACCATGCTTCTCCATCTCCGACACCACCTGATTTTGGGTTGATTTTAGGTTTTGTAGGTTTATAATTTGATAATAACACAACTAAAACTCAAATTTTGGCACAAAAACTCATATTTTAGCAACAAAATTAATTCTGACAACACTTGAATTTTCAAGCAAAAAATTCATATTCCGGCGAGACTTAGAATTTTCCGGCAAAAAATCATATTTCGGCGAGACTTTGAATTTTCCAGCGAGCCCTTGATGAAGAAGAAGAGTATTTTTGGCATTTCAAAAAAAAAAATTGGTCATGTGCTGGACACATGCTCAATTATTAGAATATTCCGTTAAAATTAACGGAAAATTTGAAATATTTTGTTAAAGTTAACTATTGACATAGTTCAGGATATTAAATAGTCTGTTTCAATAGATTAGAGTAGCCAAGATTAAAAGGTATATAATTGAGAGGTGGTACATGTAATTTTTCCCATTAAATAACTCCAATAAAATATGAGAGGGAATACAATGTTGGAATCATGCCCAAATTGAAAGCGTCTTGAAACTAAAAACAATACTGATGATAATAAATGACAGAAGAAAATGCGTGTTTCCCAAAATCAAATCATAAATGAGAGTAAGCTACCTGAGATGTTTGAATATAAATCCAAAAATCAACGGACGGGGATGCCGGAAAATATTGGCCAGAGCTTCAATGTAGATACCGGAAAATGGTAAAATGAGAGCATGACTTGACCCATGATGAAAACAACTTGTAAATTGAGAAGATACAAATGTAATGCTTACTACATCCAATAAATATCGTGTATTTACTTTCAACATTATAACGAACAAAATTTTAACACAACATTTGATTATACACATTAATTGCGAAATCATAATCCTAGTTGTGCATACTATGATGCAACCAACAAGTTGTCAACACCCGGCTAATTTCTAGGTCATGTAAGACAGACCCATACATTCTACCTGTAAAACCCGAACCCATGGACAAGATTAAGCAACCCGATTCTCTTTCAAGTTAGATGAACCCAAATTGCTACCTCTAATTTCCACTAAATACTAATGAATGTATCAATTGATTCAATTCATCTAGTTCATGTCAAAATATACACACAAACCCTACCTTCTTCATCGACTTGAAGCTTCTTTACACTCAAGCTTTTAAATCTATACAAACAAGCTAAATCAAAATTATACAAAATTACAAAACCTACAAAGGAAACTATGAAGCATTAACTAATCGTCTATGCGCTGTATCTCACCCATCATGATGCGGTTGCTCGTGACTTTAAAACCGAGCAGAGCCGGATCAATCTGTCTGCCTTTCTTTCCCTTCTTTTTGCCACTCCGGCCACCTTGTGTTCCATCTGCTGATGTCTCTGATGCCCCACCAGCTGGATGGGGGTCAGGCATAGCGGTCTTCTTTGTGTTGCTCTTCAGCATGTCTATGAAAGATGTTTCTGAGACATCCGAGTCGCTGCAAGATGAAGTTCGCCGGAAACGCATGTCTTTCTTGACCGATGATGCAGCGTCGGAGCCTTGGTTAGATTGGTTCACAACTTGGTCTCTTCTTCCTCCTGAAAATTTCAAGAAAAAGTGACCCAAAAATTAGCATTAACCATATAATGCAAATGGCATAATTTGCTGCAAGTTCAGAGGAAGAGAAGATCTACACAATAAAGTGCAAACTCTGCAGCTATGTTGCATAGAGACAAGTACGAGACAAGGGACATGACCCGACACAGATACTGCGACACAATTTTTATAAAACCTACTTCAATAATAACAAATGATAATTTATATTTTCTATATTAGTGCACATAGCAGATGAAAATATGAAGAGGGGCAAAATACTGTTTGGAATCAATCAATTAGACCGTTATGCTTTAGATAAAGCTGTTAATTTAGATCCGGTCCTGAGGCACCCAAAACCTGACCCATATTATTTGTGTGGTTCACATCAGGATAAAAAAAAAACTCATTAATTTTTGGGTCGTTTTGTTAGGAAAAATGCACAAATCTAACATTTTCTATAATATAAAATCCACAACCCACACCTCTTGGGCATTGGATTTGGGTTAGTTTTTATTATTATTATTATTATTTAAAAAAATTAACCCAAAACCGAGATAATAAAGCATACCGTCAGGGGCACCACTAGAGTTCTTCGCTCTCGCAACGGGATCAGAAACTATTTCAGACAACCCATCCTGAGATGCTGAAGCCCGTGAGACTGGCGGACGTCGTAGCAGGATGTTGTCCTGCCCTTTCATTAGAAGGACGGGCACTCTGTCAAAGAAAGGTTCATGTAGACTGTAAGAACAAATGTACAAGAAAAAACCAAGAAAAAATCATAGGCATCGGGGACAATTTGATAGAAGCCCAATAACACAATATAACACAAATTAATTGGTTTTATCATAGATAGAAAACAGGCTTATGGGTAGTTTTGAAGAGATCCAAGTGCTATGAAATGATAAATTACAAATTTTCAGCATAGAGAATAATTTTCAATTGTAATCAATACGAGAAATATATACAGAATGACATGTCATCTCCCCGAAGCGAAGTAAACAAACACTTAAAAGCAATAAATATTCTGAGTCACTAAAATGCTTGATTGTAAAACGAAAAGCCCTTCATATGGACCCCGATCCCTGGGAGATCAAAGTATTGCTCGGCTAACAATATTGTGAATTCAGCAAAATGGAATTCAATGAAAATGATATATTAGAAACTTACCTATCCTTGGGCATCTCCTCTGTGAATGAGTTAGATAGTCCAATCTTGTCGTTGTACAAGCTTGCATTCCCACCTAGTGTCAGATTCAAAAACCAACATTATTTTAAATAGACAGTGACACTACCAAAGGAAAAGATAAAGAGAAGGTCACTAGTAATACCAAGTGATGATTGCCTGCTGACGGCATTGACTGCAGCCTCTCCACCAACTGGTCCTGATTGTCCATCGGGATTTTCTTGATTGTCAAAAACTGGCCTCTTTGTTAAACGCTCGCCTTTGAGCCCCGATTTCCTCCCATCCACCTCTGAGAACTCTTTGTTGACAGACGACTTGCCAATATCAGTCACATTAGAGTTCGGGTAAGTCAAATGAGCAGACTCATTCACGCCTGACAAGAATGACTGTGTCTTACCCAACGATCCAAACTCGGATCTAAATGGCATCTTTTCATTATTTTCCAAACCACCTGCCTGCTCATGAGCTGAAGGGAGCTGTGGTGGTTCACCTGAACTAGAACCGTAAGATCCTACAGTGAAGGAGTTACCTAGACCCACTTCTCGATCAGGAAGATGATTGAACGGATGGTCTGAAGAGCTTGACCCTGAGTAAAGGCTAGCTGGAGTTCTTCTCTCAAAGGCTGCCCCATTGATCATATCCGGTGACTCGGTAGGCTGATGGACTGATTTCTGATGGAGCAACTCCATCAACAATTGCTTCGACTTATTATCATTGATACCTTCTGACATCCATAAACTTGGATCATCCGAGCTCCTATTCATTTCCGATTCCCTTTTCTGTCGCTCAGAGATGATATGCATCTGTTGCATCCGAGACTCCATCCAGTCATTGTTATGCTGATCATTGCTCTCAGACCAGCGGCCATCAATTGAATCCAATGGTGAAACATGAAATTGGTTGGGAACTAATTGCTTGTGATGGTTATGAGAATGCATCCCAGAAGAAAATGCTCCCAATTGACCGCCAGACTGCATACGTGCACTTGAATCCAGCATATCTAAACCATGCACCCGAGCAGCCATGGCTTTTGCAACATCTAGATTCATCCCTGGAGCACCATTAGGCAATGACATTGTCCGATCAAAATGCACAGACTCATGAAGCCCTTGACGAATTCTATCCTGAAAAGATTGGTTCCGCTCAAGGTGGTTCAGATGCTCATCGTGAGAGGGCCTCAGCTGTTGTTGATACAAATCTAGTGGGCCAAATCCTGATGAATGAGCTCGATGACTACCAGAATGACTTTTGTAAAACCGATCAGCTTCATCAACTGGCCACGCAGACCCAATATGCCTCTCTTCTTCAATATCATTCCGCTGCCTCAAACCCATGGCAAGCTGCCTTGCTTGAAGCTGCTCTTGGTGAAGAATCTGATGCCCCAAAGGCCGCATTTGCCCATGCTGTGATCGCGATATTAGCTCAAACAAATCCCTTTGATGCTCTTGTTGCGGTACCTGACCATATTTAGCTTGAATAAATTGCTCTAAAGACGAATCAGCATGCCTTGGAGGATGATGAGAACGTTGTTGTAGTTCAAGTAGAAGTTGTTGCTCTAACAAAACCTGATCCATAACATTGTTTGCTCTAACAGCATCAATACGTGACTGTAAAAGGGCAGGATCGTGCATTTGAGTATGTATCAACTGCTCAAGAAGTGCTTGACGAGCTTGAGATTGTTGCTCCTGCAACAACTTTTGCTGTTGATGAAACTGCTGCTGTTGCTGCAATTGATGTTGTTGGAGCTGAAGCTGTCGTTGCTGCTGTAGCTGAAGTGTCAAAAAATGTTCTAGATCAGGGACAGGGTGGTTGCCCAACTGCTGGGGGTGGATGTGATTCTGACTTGGAACACGTTCTAGAACTGATTCGTTCAAATGAGTATGAGACACCAGATTTCGCTGCTGATGGAGCTGCTGCTGCTGCTGAAACTGCCTCGACATGAGCTGATCTGCTATATCAAAACGGCTGGATTCCAATTCCATGTGTGGCAAATGCCGAGCACCCAAGCCATCATCATAAAAGTTGGTGTCAGTGAGTGAATTTTTCCTAAAAACATCAGGCCATGCATCTGGAACATGAACCTGATCACCCATGGCACTAAATGAGGAAGCCTTTCCTACACCAGAAGGCATGCCAGATGACTGAGAATGTTTTGTTTGACTGCCTTCAAGCTCGGACCATAACTGGTTAAAAGGATGCAGCTTGCTATCATTAGGTTCTGTTAGATCATTTGAGAGAGAAGGGTGAGCCATAGGATTTGCTGTAGTATCATGAATATTACTAGAAGATCTTCCAATTGGATAACCTCTACTTCCAGGTCTTCCTGGAAACACAATCTCTGAGAAAGAAATAAAAACTATTACAACTAGATAAAGTGAGAAAGCCTATAACTTATGCAGAAAAACATAAACTTAAGAAAACTCTATTAACAAATAATATAAAAACTTTTAAAAATAATACCTTCATCCTGTGTGACAAAATCATTATAGCTCGAACCCTCAGATTTAGGCAGCTGCAAGGGAACTTCACGTTCATGAGTTCTTGACTGAATATGCTGAGATCCAGGGATGTTAAACTCAGACAATGGTTGGAAGAGGTCATTGATGGCAGATGAGTTATTGTTATCCATAAGTGGAACAGAAGATGGTAAGTTAGCCCCCAACTTTCCTCCGAAATCACCAAACTGTTCCAGATTAGAATTTGGATCATTGCTGTTGGCGTACCCACCTCCACCTTTCAAATGTGGCATTACCTCACCCAAATCCAAGAAAGGTGTTCCTTCTGGAGCATCAGCAAGGCGGACTGGCAGGGCTAATTCAAAAAATCCTTGTTCAAACCATGATATAATATCGACACCAAGAAATGGTCCCTGGATCTCCCCTTGAGGATCAAGGTAGTACAAACTTAACTCCTCAGGTGTGATGCCCCCGTCAAACTGTTTTTCATCACCAATTCTCCCAAAATGACCAATATTTCCATTACGGTCATGGCCAGTAGAGGATGAGACGTATAAAGAATCAGAATTATCGGGAAATTTGGATGTGAGGTCAAAAGGAGCGCCTGTATCAACATCTATCTGGGAATGCTTAGTATAAGAGTCAATTTGACAATTTACACCAGAAATCTCATTGCCTCCACTAATACCGTTACTTGTTATTGGGTTCAATCTATCTATGCCCAACACAGTAGCTTTGTCCCCTTCTCTATAATCAACATCTGCTGCAAAGTACATTCAGACTCAGTGAATCACACTCAAAAAATCTTTGAGACGTATACAGTAATCTTATTTCCATTTTGATTATATAAATAGATGCTCAAGGAAAAAAGAAAAAAAAAAACTAATAGTTACCATTGTCAGTGTTAAGTTGTGAGCCATAATTCCACAAGTCACCATCAGTGTCATTATGATATGGATCATCCTTTGCTGCTTCAGTTAAGTTGCCAAAAGATTCTTCAGTCATTCGTGAGGGAGAGATACTTTGTTTTGACTCAGTAGATTCCACATCCCCAGCACCTACAGAAGGATTAGTTTGTAAAGTTTAGACAGAATATACAGTGGCGAAAGAAAAATTTTGTTCTGTGATTCACAAAAAATATACCTGTAACATTTTCAGTTGATCTCCCTTTTCTAAATGAACTATAGACCACTCCGCTACTTGTCATCTTACCCTTCCATATCTCACTAAGAATACCCTGTTTGTACCACACGATTCCAATTCGAATGCAAATGTACACAATTCGGTCAATTACTTCAAGATATTAGAAAAGTAAAATCTAAGTAAAGTACACTAGAAGCATGACAAATATAAGTGAATGTGTTTCCATGTTACCTCCTCTTCCACATCAGGGGCAACAAAAGCCAATGGTTCTATCAAACCTAATTGTGTTATAGGGGGTAACTCGTCCATCTCATGAGGTCTGTCAGCAAATGATGGTTCAAGCTTTTGTCTTCGATATATGTCAAGAAGCTTCCCCCTTGGATAACAAAAAGTATCAGAGGATGAACTTGGTTTTCCGAGGATGCTTTCATTTTTTTCAAAATGAGCACCACCGACAGAACCCATAGATGAAGACCTGCCAGTAGCGTTACCCCTTCCTCTTCCAGCTGCAAATCCCACATTTGCACCCTCTGTCTTTCCTCTCTCGAGGGCGAATCCGGGTGCAGCACGGTAGGGACTTGGACCCACAGAATGACCTTCATATTTGCTGTGGTGGCGTGGCCTCCATTTATCACGCGACTCTGTATCACGTTCGGTAGTTGTGCGGGTGCCGCCTACAAAAGATTGATGGTCATTGTGAGCATCTTCCTTCTCCACATCTGTCCTCTTCTCAGCCCGAGGTTCTTTTTCTTTCTCTTCAGGTCCCCACCTGGAGGACCATTTGCTATCGCGCCGTGCTTCATGCCCAGAGTTACGAGTACTACCATCATGCCACCTATCAGATGATGGCAGAGCCCTGTTGTCATTTGCTTCTCTAACAGAAACATTATCAACACGCCGGTCTGCTTTTCTGCGATCTCTTCGATTACCAAGCAGGCCAGTTTCTCGTTCCTCTTCACGCCAGCGGCGACTATTATCACTATCAGTAACGGTCCTCCTCCAATCTTTCTTGTCCTCAGATGCATCCAAACGCCAACCTTCCTTCTGGTTAAGATCAGTGCCATTTCCAAACGAACCAGAATTTGGACGCATTTCCTGTTGAACACAATAGAACATGAAAATGAGGGTGTGAGAATAGGCAAGACTACCAAGAAATACTGGGTGATGGAGTTGCTATAGAGTTGTCTGGTGTAGATAACAAGGATAAAAGTGGGTCTCTGTATTGGCAGGCATATGGTGAGAATAACCATTGAAGCACTGTAGTTCCTAGAATAAACGGCTACACATCATTGAAAGAGAGAAAATATTGTATGGAAAACAATTTATCAACGAAAAAGAAAAATCACAGGCATGAGGTTACTATATACTTCTGACACAATAAAGCATGGATCAATAGAAATACAACATATGACTATTCATTGATTTGGCTGCAAAGATCAACCAATCTTTGAAAAGTTAGACACAGTGTGACAGAGAGTGTATGTATTTAATTAATATTTTGCTTGTTAAATTGAGACAATTTTTAACTATGTATTATAATGTGATTCAGTGAGTAATTCTTATGAATAACATTATAAACTTATTATAAACTTTTTCTGTTGCTATACATTATATTTGGTATGGTCTGCATGCATGCAGTACTGTCTAAGAAGAATCCCCGCTTCACTGGTAAAAAACTAACATGTCAGGAGAACAAGTTGGTTATAAACGAAAGTAAATTAGGGGCTTCACAACACTATCTTTGCAAGTTATAAGTATAAACAATAACATCATATCTGTCAATCTACTAGAACCTACCATCTTTGCCTCACTTGGTTTTGCATACAGCCATTGGGGCGACAAAGGAATGCTGTTCTCTGATATCAGTTGATCTGCAACAAATACCAATTTAACATAATTAAATTCACGGACAATGGGGGAAACAAGACCAGAAAATAGATAATCCAACACTTCTCCATAATTCAACATCAAATCTGTACTTAAAGATATCAGAAGAGATAAAGCTACCTTTTGACTCATCAAGTAATCCCATAAGCCCCTTCTCCTCATCATTTCCTCCTGATTCCACTGCCATAGAAACAATATACATTAATAATACCGAGATCTACTATCCTTATATTTGCAAGAGAACAACTGTTAATTGTCAGTGACAGCAGCAAAAGCAATAATTTTAAGATTGAACATGGCTTGTGATGTTTAATATAATTGATATCCATGGCCTGTCTGAGTCGTTTATGGACCTGTTAAAATATCCATATATCCCATGGCTCCCTGAACAACCAAATGATTTCAACCACAAAAGAACAAAGAAACGAATAACATGTGAGCACAAGCACCACAACGAGCGGTTCT
>JAYMTE010002241.1:0-11564 GCA_036897545.1 Pelargonium fulgidum
GCGGTACATGCTCTGTTTATTTGTTTATTTTTTAGGGTTGAGCTCTTAAATGATCCCCTTACTATTTACTGATATCAAGTTTGATCCCTCCGCAGTTTTTAAAATTATCGATTATATCGTAACTTATATATCTTCACAAATACTCAAAAACTTAATTTTTGTTCATTTGAAGGCTTAAAAATTGATTCTTTTTCCCCAGGGGGTCATATTTGATATGGGGGTATAGTTGAAAGATCATTTATAAGTTTAACCCTTGTTTTTATTTGGATTTGAATAAACTTGAACTGTATAAAATACTTCATGCCATACTTACACAAGGTAGTACTTATTAATGTTTAAGCAGATTGTTACTCTTGGAATGCCGACTGTATCACCTATTGAAAACGTTGGAAAGTACGTCAAACCAAAGGATTGGAATGCATTGATTAGTGATCCAGATGTTGTGAGTTACTCAAACTTCATTGCTTTTGTTTTATTTTCCGGCTAGCTTTTGTTTAGTTGGTTAACCGACATGAAAGCATAATTTATGTTTATCAGATCGGTTGTGATTCACTTGTTGTTTGCTTGAACTGATCCACTGATTAGATTTACCATTTAGGTGAACTCATAGCGAGAAGCTTTTTCTGTGTGTTGATATATAGTTTTTGATGAAGAGTGGTCAGGGAAAACTTTGTTGAATCAGGTATCAATAAATTGAGTCTGGTCATGTATCCTGGTTATATATTCAAGCCTCTCTAAATCAGAGGGCAAAAGTACACATTCAAGTTATTAAGGTGTCCAATTCTTATCCCATCTGGTGGGACAAGGTGAAGTATTTTTCAGCCCATTATGTCCAAAATGGGAATCTCATGATTGAGTATCCTAAAATGAAATAGGCATGACAAATAGTGGATATGCTATACAAAACCTAGGGTCATTTCCTTATTAGATAGTGTCCTGCAAGTTGTAGGTGTGTTGCTTCAGATCATCATTCTCATCCATGCTTTTGTGACCTGGGAATTTCATCTGCTCGGACTGGGAGTGATAATTGCATTCGATTTGCACATGGCAACATGCAGAGCAATCAAATCTTTTCATTTTGATTTTGGATCATTTTACATTTATCTCCAATTAGAGAATAATAGGTGTGTATGCATTTGATTTTAATCTTACTCATAATGTTTGCACATACAGGTTGTGATTGATGTGCGCAATGACTATGAAATCAGAATAGGGAAGTTCAAAGGAGCAGTTGACCCATGTACCACAGCATTCCGGGAGTTTCCATCATGGGTGGAGGACCAATTACAACCGGCTGTACTTGATTCCCAGCATTCAAAAGGGGAGGCAAATGAGTCAACTGGGGACAGGAAAGACGAGATTCAAGAAGAGAAGGTGCCATCACGGGTTGCCATGTACTGTACAGGTGGAATCCGATGTGAGAAAGCTTCAAGTTTTCTTCTCAACAAAGGTTTCAAAGAGGTATTTTCATTCTGAATGCTATTACTGTTTGTGTGTGTATAACTATCTTCAATAATGGATTGCGTAGTTGTGTGTAAAAAATATCTATTCCATAAATCTTTTCAAGAGGCCAACTAAAAAGCATCATTATTCTGAATCCCTATTGTATCTTTATTTATATCAGGTTTATCATTTGGAAGGTGGAATTTTGAAATATCTTGAAGAAGTTCCAAAAAGAGAGAGCCTTTGGGAGGGAGAATGCTTCGTGTTTGACAAGCGAGTCTCAGTTGAGCATGGGTTGGTCCCGGGAACTTTCAAGCTTTGCTATGGGTGCAAGAAACCAGTGAGCGATGCTGACATGGAAACTCCTGAGTGGGAGTACGGGGTTTCTTGTCCATACTGTTACTCTTCAAAATCCGAGGAAGAAAAGGAGAGAGCAAGAGCTCGGCAAAGACAATTTGAGACATTTGGCATCATTGGTGGTCCGGACAAGGGACGTCGACCAAAGCCAAAAACTGATGATAATGACAGGAATGTAACTGAGATTTCAAAGTCAGTGTAACCATGAAGTATAATCAGATAGGCTACTTATATATATGTGGGAGATGCAATTATGCATCTGCTGAGAGATGAGTTGTATAATTTATTTGATCGTGTTTTGTTCTGTCTTACCTGAATGACTTAGCATTTGCTTGGATTAGACAATTTTATAGTTGGTTTGTTCCAAGTAAACAAATTGCATGTTTGGATTACTTTAAACATTTTTCCTAATTAGTAACACTCCCTCTATTTTGCAAAAAATTAAAATTTACTATGATATGTTTACTTTTGTATCTTATAATCATGTCTTAAAGGATATTAACTTATTATAAAGATATTACCGTCTTGCATAGCTAATTTCTTAAAAGAGAAGTGGATGTGAAAACAAATTCAAAACCCAACCATCTTGCCTGCTGTTTTAGGTATGATCCGGACATGTGAAAACAAGTTCAAGATACAGGAGGCCCGAACAACCATTCACGACATACGAGGCTAACAACCATTCACGACATACGAGGTTTGAATGACTTCACATCATCCAAAAACAGTCGTGCAAATGTGCAGAGAGTTCAAGGCACAAGAGGCTTGAATAGTCGTACCCGAACGGTCACATCAATATCTAGAGAGTTTGAGGGTTCAAAATTACATAACGGGCCATGTGATGATCGCGTGACTAATAAGAGTAATTTAATATCGTTCAAATTTTACGTTAGACCATTTAACAAAGAATTTGAGAGACATACGAGGCTTGAATGACTTCACATCATCCAAAAATAGTCGTGCAAATGTGCAGAGAGTTCAAGGCACAAGAGGCTTGAATAGTTGTACCCGAACGGTCACATCAATATCTAGAGAGTTTGAGGATTCAAAATTCTATAACGGGTCATGTGATGATCGCGTGACTAATAAGAGTAATTTAATGTAGTTTAAATTTTACGCTAGACGATTTAACAAAGAAATTGAGAGAACGAATGGGCTCACGTAGTTGTAGGTTGAGGACCATTAATTTCATGGTATAGCCCATTTGTGGCTCTCGTTTTCTAGTGATTGCCTAATCATTATTTTATTGAAAGCGAAGGAAGATTCTTCAACATAAATTAGGGCATTTCTTTGTTTTGTTACGTCTTCGTCTTGGCCTTACTTTGATTCGATCTCGAGAAGCTAGTATTTGAAATTGATTGGAAATGGCCGGTTTGTTCAACTTTCTCAGGCCTAGACTTCGTCCCCAACCGGTCGACTTCCAGGCCGCCGCCACCTGGGGTGTCGCTGCCGCCACCACTGCTCTCTGGCTTGTCCAGGTAACTTGCACAGTCCATCTTTCTCCACGTTTGTTTGATTTTTCTTTCCATTTTCATTCAAAGCTGTGTTTGATTGTTTGGAGATTCACAATTCTTATTGGATTTTGGATTTTTGGTTTCCTTCCATCTGTTGAGATTTTGTCTTGGATTGTTTGCTTTTGAATTGTCATCATAGAAAAAAGTCATAAGTTTCATATCTGTGTAACATTAGGACTTTCTTCAAGGAATATGAGGATTTGAAATAGCTAAACAATAATTGATACTGCAATAATAGCTAGGTAGCTGTTGGTGTAGTGCATGTGAAGGAAATAAATGTTATTGATTTATTGTTGGCTAAGTTTGAATTCGAATATGGTTGTTCGTTGTAAATATGCCATTCCTCGTAATTGAACCGATAAATTTCTTATGAGATCCCAATCTGATTGGTACATTTCATCAATGATGTTTGCAAAAATTTGGGTGTGAAATTGAGTTGGCAAAGCAAGGCTTCTTAGGTGTAATAAATGAACCTCAAAGGGTATTTTTAGGTTCAGGCAACAAGAAGGTGACGGTGGTATACTAATTAATTAGGCTTGTTCCGTAGTTAGGTTTCATGGTTACAAGAAAGAGTTAATAAAAACTTTTGATTGTGGAAGAGGCTCTTTAACCGTTAGTTATTAAACTTTTGATGTTCCAATTCTTCTTTATTCTTTATGCTTATGTTGCTTACTCCTAGCATCTTAAGTTTCATTAGACTAACCATCCTTTTCTATTTTACAAATACCTTGCAGCCTTTTGATTGGATAAAGAAGACGTTCTTTGAGAAAACAGAGAGTGAAGGGAAGTGAATAGGGATTATGTAACCCTGGTAATCCATTTTGTTCACCGGGTTGCTGAGAGGGAACAGTGGGCAGCTGATTTGAATAATGTAGTTTCATATCGACTTTTTTGTTTGCTCTATCTGAGTAATTCTTATCTGGGATTTTATGTTATGAATCCAGATTTTGTATTTTGTTAAGATTGCTCGCAATTTTACTTGAGATTTTCCAATAACCTCTCTCCTCAGTCTTGATAGTTATGTTGTGCACTGTCAAGGAATAATGTTGTTGGCTATAGGATTAGAATTTGATATAAAATCAAGTGTACAATCTGTATGGGCACTTGGTTGTGCAAATTGAATAATTTTAATGAACTGTTCATTACTCGTATTTTGTTGAAAATATGGACAATGGTAAGATCTAGGAAGAGTGGTTCTACTAGTATAAATAACAGGCCTTTTGGTTTTTATGTTAGATAGTTGACTTCAGGTTTCAGAGAGAAAAGCAGCTTGAGTTTGTGGAGGATAGATTAGGGAAAACTTATTGAAACTGTGTTAAATATTGTGTCAATGTGCAATTTATATAGTATGTCATTAATTTTAGTTGGTCAGCAACAGCAATGAAGCTTGATGGGAAATTTCAGTTGTGACAATGTTGTAAGCCAGTGTGGACATTAGCAAGAGGCTATTGTACTAACCCCTAAAGTAGAATAGAAGGCACGATTTTTCCTTGTCTTTATCATGAGGTATCAAACGTATTCCTGGGACTCGAAGTTGAGCTCACAAGTTAAACAGGAACAACTTCTAGCCAGTTGATTTAATTATACCCCATTGTGTCATCTTAAAGTCATGGAGATTGTCCTAATCTTTGGTCTTTTGAATTTTGTTGATAAGGCTCCATGATATGGGGGCAGTTAATGATGTTGGAGATAATGATCCCTTGTATTTCTCCATTATATTAGACTTTAGAAGATCAAATATACTCAAGGGGTGGCTCTTTTGTTAGCCAAATACTTGTCTATTTATTGGATGATAAAATTAGGTCAGTCAAAGTTGAGGCTGCAAGTACTCCTGAACCAAATCAAATGGCAACATCATGTTCAGATTCAGAAAAACCTGCAGCTGACATTGAGAGTTCACCAAATCAAAATGATATGAAATGCACTACTGAAACTCTGTTTGAGGCTATTTCCAAAGTTTCCAGTGCGGTTGACCAAGACATGTTGGATCAAGTGAATGCTTGTAACCCAATGCTAGCTGCTGTATCAGTGGAATCTGTTCTTCACAGATCCAATGATGCCCACAAGTGCAAAACCACAATATGCAACATCAAGTATCCAAACCATGGAGGATTGAGGAGAATTCTTATGGGAAAGATCAACCTAGAAAGGCTTCCTTGGATGACTGTGGAAGACCTGGAAAGGGAGTGTTTCGATGCTGGGCGTGGCCACACTGATAAGTGCAAGTGCAAGTGTAGTCGGTGTGGACAGCGTAACTGCACTTACTACTGTCTTCAGTCGCCATGTGCTGATGAACTCGACACGATATTAATTACGTGTGTGAGCTGCAATAATCATTGGAAGTTTTGATATATTCATTACATGTTCTTGGCCTAGCTATGCTACACTGCACTAATTATTGTCATTTTACATGGATATTTCATGAATATTGAATATTGATCTAGCGCCTCTAAAGCTGAAAATCCAAGCGAATAACGCAAAGAGGAAAGCAAAAATACTTGGAAAGGATATCCAGTTTTGAAGACAGCAGAAACCTGATTCTAATTTCCTTACTAATTTACATTTCATTATTGGTGAAAGTGAATATTCAAAACTAGAATGCAATGCCCTGTAAACTATACTTTACACAAATGAACAAATCACAAAGAGCTATTTCCCCAAAAAAAGCCTGAAATCTACTAGTATTGTATACCCCAGTAAACACCATGTATATATAATATGAAAAACAAAATCTATCAGCAAAAGACAGACATACCAACCATCAGACTCAGTCACTGAAGTCCATGCTTCCATGTTCATCTCCCAAACTTGGCAACTGTCTTAACTCCAGAAATGAGCCAACAGACATTTTCCGTCCTCCACAAATCACACAGAAAACTCCATCTTGTTCACTAGTGTGCTTTGTCACCACCGCATATTTGGTTGTAACTATTCAAATGTTTGTCAATGTATTCACCTCATGCATTTTTTTCCTCTGATATCAGGAGCTTGTACCCACAGCAGACAGTCCAGTCCCTCTTATCACGACACTGGGTGAAGCATAGCCCATGAGACGATGCAGTGGGGAACTACTTCTTGGCTGCAGCACTTCAATTTCCGAGGATAGTTTCTCCTTTTTGGATGTACCAAAGGAAGGTCCAGCTGATCCATATGCTTCCACTGGATCCTTGTATTTGTTTCGAAACTGTTTACTAATAGACTCCTTTTTCTTTCCCATTGAGTCGAAAGAATTAGAATAAGACATCTTTCTGTCGTCCATATTATCTTGAGCAGCACGCATTCGTGCGAGGGATGAAACCGGATCTCTTTCAGTGGAGCAGCTCTTACAAAAAGAGAGATCAGAATATGACATGGGATCAACATGTGGACAATTATTTCCACGACATGATGACGATATGCTCCTCCGATCTATGATGCCACTGTAGTCATCAACTTCACTTGGTGGAGGATCTACAGCATTTGGTGAATATGGAATGATATGAGTTCTGTTTTGAACTGAAAACTTAAGTATGTTACTGCAAGCACCACATCTGAGCTTGTAATATCTCCTTTTGAAGAGGAGAGAATCTTCAGGAAGTTGCAGCAGCTTTGAGCAACGATAACAAGTTATAAAAGGTGCTCCACCTGCTTTTGGCCGGAAATGTCGCTTGACCACAGGATATTTCTCCCTCAAGTATTTTCTCATCACACGATCTTTAAATCTTTGATCATCAGACTTTGTTTCATGGTCCCTTACGGAAAACTCGGGTTCTATATACCGTTGGGGACTTGATGTAGAAGAGCTGTACGAATTGTAACAATTATGACGAGGGCGGACACCACATAGCACCTGGTTGTGGCAAAGGGCTGGAGGCAATGGTTCTGAGAACTGCCAGTCTTGGGGACGGCAATGCAAACAATGGCGATCAATGTGGTGTCTGCTGTTTGGTGCCTCTCCTGAGAAAGACATTCGTGAGTATTTGGGTTGTTGCGCTGAATTGCTTCCTAGCCTGCTTCTTCCAGGGTACATCGGATACACCGGTTCACGCCAAGTTTCCTCCACAGGTAATGTGTGATTATAGATGGTTGCGATATTCTTTTCCTTCCAATTGACTCCTACTGAGACTCTTCCATTTGCAGTCTCTTCCAAATTGCACGACTGATCAAGTTGGTCCTGCAGTTCATGAATCATTCTCAAAAGCCTCATTTTTTCCTGCTCATGGTATTCAAGCTTGGTGGATGAATAAAAGCTCGAATCACTTATGTTGTCTTCACGCACTTGACTTGAAAAGCTGCTACTTCCATAACCAGCTTGGAATCCCCTTCGATAGAGGGGTACCTTGGGAGGAAATTCATTCTTCTCCACTCTTATTGAGTTTCTAGGTGGACGAGGATATCTCGTGGGTTCCCCCAATTCATCACAATCCCATTCCTTTTCTTTTGTGGTATAAAGCTTCTTATTACCCGAGGGTGCTGGCAGCCATTGACTTGGTTGATGTTGCATTTCAGGATCAATATTTCTCATGGAATCTACCAGGAACCGGTCTCTTCTGAGCTTTTCTCCAGAGGCAGCAAAGTCATCAGCCTTATCAGTAATTTCCTGGGAGTGTATATATCTGTCAGAAAACTGATCTTCAATCCCGTCATATGAAGAAACACTGCCATCATAAGCATGGCATCTTCTGGTTGTTGGAGATTTCGATGTATCTGTTAGTATACCACTGAGCTCAGAACTTGGGCTGGCGTATTCTGTGGTTGCATATGTGTCTCTGGATCTCATACTGTCAAAGCCTCGCTGAACAGTTTTATGAGACTGCTCGCAAGGAGAGGAAACAGTAACCAAAGGAGTTCTTTCCCTAAACGGCCCATCAACAGCAACAACAGAACTAACATCCCCTTTAGCCAATACATTATCTGTATTTGAGATTCCAAAAGTGGAAACACGAACATTTCTAGCCTCTTCTGATTTTGCTCCAGCAAATAGGGGCGGGCTCTCATCAATTGCTTGAACATCAGAATTTGGTCCTGCAGATGGTAATGGCTCCTCAGTCTCATAATCAACAAGCTCAGTAGATGAATAAACTTCACTGGCAACTCCCGGTCTCTTCATATCACAATCTCCACACCCAAAATGGTTGTTTCCACTGCTTTGGCTTTCATCAGATAAGTCCATAGCTCCACGCTCCTCTACCTTGGAACCTCCATATCCATTCTGATCTTGAGCATTGTTGTGGTCTGCAAAACACCCTGATATAGGCTTTGCTTCATGATCCAAGCTGCTCGGTTCCTTATCTTCTGAAACATGATCTGATTCATTCATCAGAGCAACATCTGTTACAGGATCCTTTTTCCGGTTTTTCGCTGCATGCACAAATACGACAGGAATCATAAATATCATAGAATCAGAAAGATAAGCACTTAGTAAGCACTCTCTCTGTCCCAATAGCTGTCTTATTTATCTAAAAAAAAAACAGTCCCCGAAATAAGTTAATTATAAATGAATTATCAATAAGAATAATATAACAAGTTAGTCCCTTGAGTTCATTACAACAAATACATATGGAGTACATGGCGAAACGCACAACACTAACATTTCATTGATCATTTTCCAAAAAAAATGGACACAGAACACTCGTTTTGGGACGTAGAGAGTATTATATATGCATGCATACAAGAACAACAAAACGCGGGCGAAACTTATATAGCAATGAATCAAAGGATCACAAAAGAATGATGATCAATTAACAAACAGAAAGAGATCCACAAAAATGCAAATAAAGGAAAAGTGAGGGCAAATTTTGGAAAATCCAATCAATCAATCTAAAGAGTAGCAACCAAATATGAGAGAATGAAACTAGTCACCTTGTAAAAATAGAGTAAACAAGAGAAAAAAGAAGAGGTACCTTCAAGAAGAGCATCACATCCACCACATCTGTAAACAGGAACATTGGGCACTTCAGGAAGAAGCAAGCGACACTTAGGGCATCTAACTAATCGAAATTGAGGAGTTGGTGTTGTGGATGTCATCTCCTACAACATATAAATATATATATATTTCTGTGTTTTCTGGAAACTAACTACTACCTAAGATCTTCATTCTGGTTTCAGTACTCTCTGTAATCACAAATCAATCAAATATAGAGGTAATTTTGGTAAAGAAGAAGAAAATGAATGTAGCTGAAACAAAAAATAAAATAAAATACAAAGAGTGAGAGGAAGAGAGAAAAAGCCAATGATGATATTGATCACACAGGTGGGTAGGTATGCAATTCAATTGAAATCAGAGGGTGAGATAGGTTCATATGAATATAATAAACCAGAAAATGTTTTACTTTTCTGAATTTATAAAAAAAATGGATTCAAATTCCAGGAAGAGATGATTGATGAAGCTTGTGCAGAAATGTGAAGGAGAGGGTTGAGAGGTGAGGGAGAAGAAAATTCAAAGATTATTTGCGTTGGCGTAAAGTTGAGGAGGACTCGGGACTTTGGGCTGTGCCGGTCTTTGTTGTCTACGAGTTGACTCCACAAATAACCATTCAATTTCAGGTCGTTACAATAGGCAGTACCATAATAAATTGGGGGCGGTGGTGCCTAATCTCATCATCACTTCCCTTCCAGACTCTCTCTCAACAGTATCAGATTCAATCCAGCTACAATGTCTTCAATTTGAATCAAAACAGGAATTAACATAAATTCACTGACAATTTCAGTAATTTCAATTTAAAATGATTATTGACCATTTGATTCCTGTTTGTCCTTTATTGGGTCAACCTTCTCCTCTGCCTTGCCGTGTGTACCACTTTTTTTTACTGCTACTGGTGCTAGTCCAAGTCTACAAGAAGAAATTTTCTTAAATTATTATGGCTACGGCATGCTCAAGCTACATTACTGGAGAAATTCTCTCTTTTAATTCAAAACCTTCACCTTGTTTATACTGTCAGCAATAAAGTTCAGACTTGGGACTTTAGAAAGAATACAAACGATCGATCTAACCAGTTTTGATAATTTTCTTATTTCTTTATATTTATACATTTCATTTTAAAATATAGTTACATTAAATAAATGTTAGTACATTATTGGCCACATCTTGTCCCATCCCAACTCCAACCTAACAATTGAATTGTCTTTAATAGAGAGTGAGCTAGCCAAGCTGAAATGGAACCAGCAACAATCACCCTTTATTCTATATAGTAGTATCATTGATTAACCCAACAATACATCAATTTATTAAGTAAATGAACCAACAGTATTATCGGTATCAGTATAGCATTCTGATCCATTCCATTAATGGTGATAGTTGCTGCTGCTAATGACCTACCTATCTACCCCTAAAAATTACAACTGTCATGCCAATCTTCTACACTATATGGTCCAACTCATGAATTTATGAATATCAATGTGGTGGTGTGTTGTCTCTTCGACCAACCCCAAGACAATTAAAACACAAACCATGATGAGCAGTGTTGTTTAGATTGGCTATATATTATTGTCACCAACTAATTACTTAATTTACTTTTTAAGGAGAGACAAGAGAAGGAATGAAAATAAATGGTCCTAAGTTTTGGAGAGAGCCAACAAATGTGGAATTGAAGTCAGATGGTGTTAGGGCTTGTTTGGGTTGTGAAGGGAATAAAAAGAAATGGAGTAGTTGGTATTTGGTGAGGGTGGCACTCACAAACACAACCACAACCACAAAAGCAGCTACAAGTATTGTTTTAATTTCCTGTTTGACTTTTCATTCCATTTTGGACCCATCTTTGATTTCCATTTCTAGAAGAGTAGCATGATTGTCATTGCTGACGCACTGCTTTCCATGTCCTGACGTCTTTCTTTCAATTTTCTACTTTTTTTTCCTTCATTTCTTTAACTTTTAGGGTTTAAACTTTTGTTTTAACCTCCAAAGATCAAATTTTTGCCTAACTAGCTGTGCATGATATGATAGCATCTATCTCCAAAGGTGCTTCTCGGAAGATACAATATCCAATTGGTCAGTGTAATATGATAGCCCATTGTGCAACTCTTTCTTGGAAGATTCATTGCTCTTGACCTGCTCAATCTGGTCTTAGGTACTTGCATGCATTGTGTAAACTAGTACTGCTTCCTCTACTATTCTTGTAGTGCAGAGGAAGACACAGAAAACGAGGACTTATTGGATGCACAAATAATAGAGGTGGTCGGCGGTCGATTCGGTCAATTTTTTTCTGATTTATAAATTAAACCATTATGGCGGTTTGTTTAAAAATGTAACCGACAATTAATTTTTTTTATGCA
>JAYMTE010002242.1:0-11563 GCA_036897545.1 Pelargonium fulgidum
TAAATCTACAAAAATTACATGAAGAGGCCTGGTGGCCGCCATGATCGCCGGCTGGAGAGGCAGAGAATGTGCATGGCGACCGGAGGTTGAGGCCATGGAAGAGCTTTCGGATTTTGAAGCCGTGGTTGAGGCGTAAGCCGTCGCCGGCGATGGAAGTAGAGGGTGGAGGCGGCGGCAGCAGCAGAGTCACTCTATCAGGACTGCTTAATTTCATAGATGGCCTGTGGTCAGCTTGTGGAGGTGAAAGGCTCATTGTGTTTACTACTAATTATGTCGAGAAGTTAGATCCTGCTCTCATACGAAGAGGAAGAATGGACAAACACATAGAGCTATCTTACTGCAGTTTCGAGGGATTCAGAGTTCTAGCAAAGAATTACCTGAATCTTGATAAGCACCCGTTGTTTGATACAGTCCGGAAGTTGATCGGGGAGACCAAGATCACACCTGCTGATGTCGCCGAGAACCTCATGCCCAAGTCTCCCTCAGATGATGCAGAAAAATGCCTCTCCAACTTGATTCAAGCTCTTGAAGAAGCCAAGGAAGAAGAAGCTGCAAACAAAGCAAATGAATTAGAAGAGAAAGAAGCAGCTAAAAAAGACACAATTCAACCACAAGATGGCAAGGAAACTGTAAGACCATTGTGAATGCTGTGAACCTGCAATGCAACTATGTATGCAAGAATAATTCGTAGAACATGAAGTCAAAATTTTCTGGGCAGCAAATGATACATCAATGGAGACATTCATATCGTATAGTCCATGAGTTGCATGTTATCTGTTGTATATGCGAGTAACATAATCAAACCATATGTTGGTAGTGCACACGCTACCTTCCCTTATCACGGGGAATCTCCATTTCAGCTTGAAGACGTACATACATATACAATATACCTGCCTGAAAATAATCAGTAGAACACAATCCAAATTTTCTGGTCATTGCACATAAGATAAAATTGTAGACTCAGAAAAAGGAGTATTAATCAGCTTTGAGGGAGGATGGTACTATTACAATAAAGAAAACAATTTCTGAGTCTAAAATTGAACCCAACCAACCCAGATACCAGAAGGCAGACCATTGCCATGACCATGAAATAAAAACTACAGGGCTTGAACATCGAAAGCCGAATTTCAGTTACAATATTAGTTAATTTAAAAGTTATTGTACAGTAATTGGGTAATCTAAAGAGCTCCCAACAAATTCCCATTCATCCTTTGGGTTTGTTTGAATGTAGACATACTAAAAAATGACTACCTAATCTACATAACTCTCGGAATCTTGTAGCTCCCTGCTGCAAATCACGGAAGGAACTGCATCAAAACATAGTTGCTTCAAGTATACCCCGTGGAAGACCTCACTGACAACTTCCATGGGCTTATCACAAAATTTATAAATTTGATTATCGTACACTTAGCTTCCCTGGAAGAAACTACAACCCTTGGTTTCGAGCAAAGAGGGAAGCTTTAGAAGTCACCTGCTGTATCATCATCTTTTACTACAGTAGTCGGACAATCTTCGAAACCAGAACCAGGGGCCATCTCATTTAAGTCAAGGAAACGTCTTTTTTGTCCACCCTCACCTTCATCTTGCCCCGGGCTATTTGACTTCTCAGGCAGAGTGGGAATTGGCTCTTTCTCTACTGCCTCAGGGTTGCCTTCAACAGGCTGATCAACTTTCATTTCCTGCTCATCATCAGTGTCATCAGAATCCTGACTTCCCATTGAAGATTCTACATTTTCACTCGCATCTGAGTGCTCATTTGATGCATTCAACTTCTCACGTTTCGTTGATTCAGTTTCTGAATCCGAGAACTCAAGCTGTTTGTAATCAATACGGTTTCTGGTGGCCCTTTTACTACGTCTTAGACCTGATTGGAGATCAACAACTGACCTTAATTTAGTTTCCCTCCGAGTCCGGCCCGACAATTTCTTAAATTTTTGGGGCACATCACTATCTTCGCTTGCACTCAAGGATTCGTCATCTTCTTCTTCCTCCTCCTCTTCCTCAGCATTTTCACCTTCCCACCGATACTCTTCATCTCCCTCAGAGCTGCTGGACAGCTTCCTCTGTTTACGTTTCCTCAGATATTCCTCATCATATACTGCCTCCCCAACTATATCATCATCACTGTCGAAATCTGCGTCATTATCTGAAACTGCTTCAACAAATTCTTTCTCTGAATACCGTTGAGGCCTTTGTCTTCTCCTGTTACTACATGTCATAACGTGGTAATTAATGCAACGTTAAATAGAAGCCATTAATTGAAAATCCAAGAGCAAATATTCGTACCTACGATCCAACGGCCCAGATTTATTCTCTTCGTCAACATCATCATAATCAGGTGAATTGGGAGATGCACTAAAAGAAATATTTTGCGAGAAATGTGACGGACCACTCAGTTTACCATTTGTAGATACTTCAACTCTTGAAAATTCTCTTTTCTGAGAAGGATCCGGAGATGGCTGTTTCCTTCTGACATTAATGTAAAGATTAGCGAGAATTTTGTACAAGAACTTTCCATGAAATACTAATTTACCCAAGCCCCCCAAAAAAAAAGGCATTCCTGAAAGAATAATTGCATACTTGGTTATTTTGATTGCCTCGTTTATAGACCGGTCATAATCATCTGCAAGTTCATGTGTCACCATAATTAGATTCCCATGTATCTACATTTCATATAAGAAACATCGACAGTGGTATGTGCAGCTGATAGAACCAATAAGAGACATAAGTTTCATTTCCTAACTCTTTTTGACACTATTAATCCAATTGGGAACTCATGATGCACAGAGGACATCCATGACTTGCGGGATAGGACATATTCGACAATAATTAAATGAGACATATGGCTATAGATAGAATAAACTGGCAAAATAGAATTTTGGAGTAAAAATCATGTGTAGTAAGGATGAGAATTTTTAAGTTCAATGGGTAGGAAATGTAAACCAATAAGATTAGGGATCAGATATGATGATTTTCATATCACACCAAAGCTAAAGGGAAAGCAAATCCGGGAAGAACCGCATCAGAAGATTAGACCTTAATTGGATTGCATATGACCAACAGTTAGGCGTCTGAGACATGTCAAGAGAATATTCAATATCCTGTATTACACTCGGCACTTGCTACATTCCTTCTAGTTTTCTATTGAAAAATTTTTACAAGCACACATGCAGGGGATAATTGGTCTAATGATACCGTATTAAATAAGCAAGAATACAATTAAAATAAACAAGCTTTTGCCTTACACCTGTATATCTTACTCTTGTTAACAGATGAATTTGAATGTACAAAAAGTGGCCAAGACCTATTTTATTGAATGCTCAGAAGAACTAGTTTAGGAGAAATTCTGAAAATGTTGAAGTTTGCTCTTACCAAACGTATATGTGACAGGTTTTCTGTCACGAAGCGCACGACCTGTAGCAAGCCCATCCACATTCATGAAATTATCGAGAAGAAGAGCTTGTCTGTGTTGTTTTTTCAGCAGCTTCTCTTTCCTCTGTGCAAGAATCGATATTATAAAAAAATGCAACAAATTAAGAACAATAGAAGAACAAAGTGAGAATAAAACCCCAACCCTAGTACACTAACAATTTTGAATACCTTATGATCCCTCTCAATCTCAGGAAGCATGTCAATCTTTAACTTCTTGCCAAGTGAAGCCTCTGTCCTATTTTTACTAGTAAAAAGTTTCTCCTGCAGTAGCAGATCAACTAGTTCAAACGCAGGAAGAGTAGTAAAAGAAGAAAAAAAATGCATCACAAACGACAGCATAAGAATTCAAATTGTTCTGAATTGCGCCCCAGTCATGACATGGGATACAGAGGTGTACAAGATGAAAAAAGACTTTACTTCTCCGACATTGGTCAGAACATGGATGAGAATGATATACTTTACTGCCTACACTTGTTAACACCACACAAATACTTGGAAATTAGGGAACCTATTTCTCTACAATCTACCAAGATTTATTGTCCATACACCATCATATGAATAGATAATTACTTTGTGAGCTTATAAGCCCATCACATGAACATCTTCAACTTTTGCGTAGAGAGAGAGAGATGGAAGGCAATGAACCAAAGAAAAAAATCTGACAGAGAAGGAAAAAATACTTCTGTTGAAAACATGGGAACTGAGGATTCCCTATACATGCAAAGGTTAATGTTTGAATACTGCAACATCTACCAATGAACCTGTCTAATGATGATGATAACGGTCATGTGGAACTGCACATGTGCACGACAATGGAAAACAGATACCTTACAGATAATCTACCTCAAGCTATACATCATATATTCTACCACCTCATCCACATTGTTAAACCCATTGTTTGCTGCCATCTACTCTCCCAGATGCTACTTCTCCATCGGCAAAGGTTCAAAGCAACTTAAGGCTTTAGACTCCTGCTCATTTCCCAACCAATAACTAACTATATATATGCATGCATTTATTCATGTACAGCTTCAAAAGCATGTCTAGCATCTCTGACAGTTGGCAGAAGCCCAAACTAGCATGGCTCTAAGGTATTGAGTCTTGTCAGTAACCTTGTGGGGTAAGTCCAATTATAATCTAATACCTAATACTACAAGCACAGTCAAAATATTAAAGCTCATAAGTCATCACACTAATATCAATATATAATCTTGAAAGTCATTCAAACCTTCCAAGGTTAAACTTTAAGAACCCAGAAATGCCCTTAGAGAGCACAAAACGTCCCATGAGAACCATAAGACATCTAGCTTAAGGCCAAAGAATCTGTATATGTAAATCCCACTGAACTAATCTTAGCCCATTTTTTAATGATTGAAACACATAACATGAACTTGTTAGATACTTGTAATTAGTTGGACGGGTTAAGGTAAAAGTTGAGCGATGTTAAAGTTTACCACAGACTAAAAGCCTAAGCTAACATGCAGAGGACTCAAATACTATATCAAGTTGTAGTTAACTTCACATTCTTTCGACGTGGGATACTTAAATAAAACACAATCTAAACTGTAGAATCATTTGGTAGTACTTGTAATAGATTCAATGAACAGAGCGCAAACACATGGTCAAACCAGTTAAGTAACTTACAGAAACATCTTGAAACTCATCAAAATTGGTTGCAACTGTTTCCCATTGGTATGTAGCAGAAGGAAGGATCTGGGAACCCTTTGTCTTCCCTTTCTTCACCTCAACTTTCTCAACTTTCCGTATCTCCCGATACAATCGATGACCCATTATTGGATCATCTTCATACCTGCAGCAAATTACACGCATAGGTTATATAATTCATGCTACACAATTAAGCAAAACATATAGCCCACAGAAATATTATACAATTTCTACTTATCAATCAGAAACATACTTGGGGGCACTCCTGGTCTTGAAACAGGTAAAATAAAGAACAAGCATAAAGATGAAATCTGAACCAAAAGGGCAGTACAACAGTACCAGTAATTAATTCCTTGGGAATCACCCCCAACACGCTCTTTACGAAATGCGGATGGTTGGACGCCATGTTTTAGTGAATTGTCAATATAACTTCGGATATCATCTTGCTGTAAAATGTCACTCAAATTAAAGTCATTTCAACAACTTGTATGAATGTAGAAGCATAACAAAATAGTTGACTTTAATTAGAAATCAGTTTGCTAGCTCCAAATGCACAGATGCCATTGAGGAGGTCAGGAGAGCAGGAATAGATTCAAAGTAGCTATGAAACAAAGAGGTTTTATAGGTATAACTGTGGTCACAATATGATTACTCACATATACGTCTGTAACATAACTAGAGATTTTGGGAATAATATAACTTAAAATCTTCCATTTCCTTAATCTACTAAGGCATGAGATAATGTCCAACACAAAACGCCAGTATTAAAAAAATGAGAGTAGAATACTATTTTACTAAGATTAGTAATTAAAGTACAGGAAAATTGCATTAAGAATACTCTTAAAAAAACTTATTTGCCATAATTTAGAAAGAAGAAAAAGTTAATTAAAATTAATATATAAGTCAACAAATAAATACTATTACAACAACACACTCCAAATTGATTCATATGGAATGGGACCAAAAGAGAGAAAAGTAAGGGTTACATGGTGCAAAACAACATCACCACCAAATTCACGAGAATATTGTATCAGAAGACTTGGGTAAGACAAACCCAGCAATTGAGGTTCAAATTTAGCGAAGTCTCAGATAAAATAATCTATCAAAATCACAAATATATTGCTATTGACAATCCTTGAATCAACCGATCATTTCTTACTCCTAAATAACATTTCTGGTTTACTTGAATGATATACCAAGGACCAAACTGTGACTATTTGGAGTCAAAAAGCCATAAGGGTTACTTTCTTTTCTTAGAAATGATAATACCTCAACACGAATGTCACATAATGCTTTCAATATCACCACGCGGACTCCTGGATCAAGTGATTTGTATACTTCTATCTCGGCCCTTAAAAATAACACCATTTGACACATTAGTAAGGCACATGCTAACATCTTAAAGCACAATAAATAAAAAATCACAATTACACACCCATGAGAAGTAACAATGGGCAGTTCTCCTTCAGCAACCTGCAGGAAATAGCAAGACAGATTTGCATAAAGGAGGCAATATATTCAAACCATAATATTGTCAAGTATGGGTGGAAAAGAACTACAACGACTAACTTACCCAATGCCACCAGTCCCTCAATTTTCTGCATAAAACAGTCACCCAGGTATCGCGTGTAAGTGCCATCCTTGTAATAGGTGGGATAGCCTACAAAAAAAATCAACCAAATTTGATGAATAAAGCCAGTTGAAACAGCATATTATGATTACACGATGAAAATGTATATATCAAAATTCACAAACAAATCTTGCTGTAAACTGGAAATTTATAAACAAAACTTCAAAGATCATGAATCAATGGCCAGATAAAAATAAAAATAAAAAACATACATAGTACTAGTCCTCAAAGCTACATAGGTATCACACGGACATGTACAGTGACACTATAACCTCCTTAGATCATGACAAATGAAAACAAAATTACAAATACTCTATACATGCAATTTCTACAAACTTCACTAACATCAATCTGTAACGTAAGGAAATTTGGGATCAAAGTGGAGAATGAAAATGTTTCAGTGAAGACCTTGTGTCCACCATAGGAAATACACACACACACACACGCACAATATTCCTTCTCTATTTTGGGCTAGTGATATTTGAGAGTATGGCACTGCACTGAGCTAGTAACCTTACGAAATCCATATGTCAATCCACCACCAAATTAAGAAAAAATGAGAAGAGCTACAATTGCTCAGCTTTTCTTTGCCCTGACACGTACATACAGCTAGAACATGGCGATGGAAGAGAAAGCCACTTCAGTCAAATAATAATACCAACAAGAACAAGATTTTATGACAATATAGCAGCTTTAAATTAGTAAGATATTAAGCTGTCATATCAAATGGATTAGTAAATGGATAAAAAAACTATCTAGGAATATATACGATCCAAACAAAAAATCACTGCTGATCTTTTTCTCCTTCTCAAAGACATGCGATCAAGAAAGTAAGCATATAGTAATATCAATTAATTACTCCAATAGGTTCACTCAATGAAGTACATCAATTAAAAAATGGAACATAAAAGCAGTTACAGCCCTGTCATGGAAGCACAAACGATTACCATACACCAAATGAAGATTTTCTTCCTTCCAAATAACTGAGATTGCAGGAGGTTACATCCCCCAGGAGGCCAAGACACATGTCTATGAAACATTTAAGATCTTTTAGGTCACTACACAAAATAAAAACCATCTCATAGAGATGCAAATAGGAACCTAAAACAACACCATTACGTATTGGTGAAACTATGTCAGGATACAATAATAAATACATAAACAAAAGCCATCCTAGTGCACAAATTTCATGCCTAGGAAAGTCCCTAGAAGTTGAACACGGTCTAGCTTACAGTAACCCCTAAAAAACATCAAACAATTGCATAAATCTATGACACATGTTCTGTAAGAAAATATGAAATTGGTGTTAACTAGAAGCTGAACTTTGCTTTAAGTTAACTCCCAATCTCAAAATTTATTTTGGTGTCCTTTAGTTACAAGACCAGTCTTGCAGGACTCCAGACTTGTTTTCAGCTCAGAATTCATGTCCAAAACTCCCGGAAGTTGGTAACAGTCTAGCTTACATGACAACATAATCCCTACCAAAAATTAAACAATTGCACAAATCTATGACGCTTGTTACTGTTTACTGTAATCGGTTATAAAATTTACATTAGTGGCTGCATAAACTGATACAGTTTATATACTAGTTTTCACACTGGCCTATATAGGCAACTAGAAGCTGTCCCAAATACATGATAGCAACTAGGAACAGACTACTAAAACTACACTACAATTTACTTTCTTTTTCTCTATTTTGTTAGCCATTCATTAGCTTGGATATTCAAGTCTGAAACACTTCAAAAATATTGTTAATGATTGAATAGCGTGCTCTCAAGACTAGCTAAGTTATAATATATATAAAAATAGCACTATGGCAACATAAAACTTCTAGCAATCCAAGAGGATAATTTTTTTTTAAACTGCTGCCAGTTATGAACTCATAGTAAGGCAACTCAAACATTAAAATAGAAAACTTGATTAGCTAAAGATTTGCCAGACTTATGAATTGTGAACATTTTAAAGTCTTGAACCTATGCCAAAATGGGTACGGGCTATGCACAAATATATAAATACAGATCCTTCCACACTTTAACAAGTTTCTACATTACAGTTTGGCAGCCAAGATGAAATGCACAAGGCCATAACTGCTTCCTTTACACAGCAAAGTAACAAACTTTGCACATGAAGCAAGGCAAACAAAGCAAACCCAGAATTCTCAAACAGGTTCTAGGAAAGTAAAAACAGAAATAAGAGAAACTAAAAATCCAAACTTCAGACTTCAAAATAGAGAGAGCATGAAATCAGAACGAGCTGACACTAAAAGTCCCAAGTAACCCGAGAGTTCAAAAACAAAGCACCAACCTTCAACAAGGGCATATGTATATCACTCAAAGTATCATTCGGGTTCATCAAAGCTGTCTCAAACTCTTCTGCAGAAAACTCAACTGAGATATTCAAAAGGGGCCTAAAAACCTGCACCACATTTAAGACATAAAAACCACATAAGCCCTAGAACACCCAAATAAAAACCCCAAATTTGTCAAAGATCACAACTTTGCGAAGCTCACATGCAAGAAATTGATAACCGAAGCCAGCTCCCACATGGACCGGAGCGTCCACCGCGGCAATTGAGAGGGCTCCGGCGGTCCAACAAGCGGGGTCACAATCTTGCTGCATTGCTGCTGCTGCGGCGACTCCTCCACCTCCTGCGGCGGCGGGTCCTTCCTCGCCGGCGGCTTCAGCCTCCGCTCCGCCGCCGCCGGAGCAGTAGCGGAGTGCATCCTCGCCGCTGCCCTTATAGTGCACGCGCGGGCCGGGCGGTTACTCCTGGAGGTCGTCGGAGCAGAGGTGGTGGCGGTGGCGGTTGTGGGTGCGTCATTGTGGGTTTCGGGCGGTGGTTCGTTCTGTGAACTGGGGTTTCCGTTCTGGGCGTCGCCGGGAACGGCGGCGGCCGGTTCTGGGGAGGATCGGTCGCCGGGGATCGGAGGGGACGATTCGAGAGACATGGGAGGAGAGATCAAGAGGATTTGAGGAAATTTACATGGAGAAGATCATGGGTGGTGTGCATTGGAGAGGAATCAGAGAAAAGGGTACGTTTTTGTTGTTGGTGGTGTTGTTGTTGCAGAGAAAGAGAGAAGAGTGAGGACATAGATATGGAAAAGTTTCAATTTTTAATGGACAAAACCATGAATGAGTCAGATATGTGTTTTGGGTATATCTATATCTCTGTGTGTAAGGGCTCAGGCAATGCTATATGGGGGGTTTGGTTCAAAGAGGGAAAGGGAGAGAGAGAGATGGAGAGGAGACCAATATTGTGAGAAATTAGAGGCAATATACTTGATATTTGGTGTGTGGGTATTTTCTTTTCTTTTATTTGTTTTTTTTTTTTTTAAATAAACTCTATAGTTTCTTTATCATTTGGAATTTTAAGGTCGATATTATACATCTCATACCCATAATAGAATTTTCTTTTGGACTACTTTGAGATGATATTTGGTAATTCTTTCGGTAGATGAATTCCTTTCCTTGTCTTGTTTGGTTTTCTTTCACTCTTTTTTTTCTTTTAATGAAAACACTTTATATTATTATATCATGTTCAATTGTTTTGATACATACAAAAAAATCTCATACATTTAAGCTTGAGACTAAACTCAAAACAGAATCACGTTAGAAATCTACCCTTCCCTGCCTTCCTAATCCCATAAACCACGGGACACAACTCATCTTTAGATTCATAATTAAACTAACACTACCCCAAAGCACTAAAACAAAAAACCAAAATAAACTAACACAAACCAACTTAATAAAACACGAACTAAAGCACTCCAAATCAAACTACTGGCAAAACAGTATAAGAAACTAAATCTACGAATACCCCTAATCGTCCAAACTCACACACCATTCAAGGTTGGCACCCATGATCCTATCGCGAGACCCGACATGGCAAGTTTGGTTCCCGATTCATGAAGACTCATTTGTCCAAGCGAGCCTTCTCTTCTTGGCTCGCCTTGTCCCCCAGTTCTGATTCTTTTTCGGTCCTACGTCTCTTCCCTTCCATCAATGTAGCTGCACCCAAATTCTCTTTCGCCCCCACTGCCTCTGTATCAATAACTGGTAACACCTCCATCCTACTTTCTTAGACGGTCTCCTCCTCACCTCGGAGCCATCTGGCCCCAATGCCCTATCCCGACTTCCGACCCGATGCTCGTAACCACACCTCATATGCCCGCTCCTCCCCGACCTTCGGGTGCAACAGAATTTCCTTGCATTGAGGGTATTTATCCCCATGATCCCACAGTAAATACAAAAATGAGGTAGTTTTCATACTTGAAAACTACCCACAGGCCTGACCTTCCATCATCTTTTTATTGGGACACGTACATCCACAGTGACACGAATCCGGATAAAGCCTTATTTCTAGTAAAACTCAATGGATCCATCTCTATATACCTCCCAATATAATGGTCAATGCACTTGCAGACTCGCTCCGTATGGAAGCCTTCCGATAAGTCATGTTGTTGCACCCACAATGTTGTCTCATACAAACCCACCTTCGTAGGTATGTCTCCCAGCTGAAGCATCCGACAAAGAAGCACATGGTAATTGAACGTCCATGGACCTCCTGTCACTACTCTCTCCGCATTTTTTTCATTATAGAACTAAAAAATAAATGGTTGCTATATTGCTCATACGATCATCCACAACCTCCATAGTCTTTATTTTCGCCGTCGATTTCCAAATCGATGCCATCATGTTTTGCATGGCTTCAAAATGGATCACTATCTGGGGCAAAAATCAACCCACTACCTGCCGCACTCCTCCCTCATTTGTCGACTGTCGCCGGTCCCTCCTTCCCCACTTCAGTTTCCAGTCCCCCATCTTCCTTGTCTTCCA
>JAYMTE010002243.1:0-11562 GCA_036897545.1 Pelargonium fulgidum
ATTACATTCATTATACCCTAACATATATATATATAAGTAATATGGACATCAGTTGACTGATATAATTTTATATCAGTTGCATTAATAAGGTGGTGACACCTCCCACAAATTCACTTAGATGGCTAAAAATGAATTTTAATGAGGTGTAATAGTCTCATTTAGGTTGCAATTAATATAAAGTTATATCAGTCAACTGATATACATTTTTATCATAATAATAATACACAGTCAACCTCAATTGATTATGATTTTTTTTTTTGGCCAATTAATAATATTCTCCTATTTGGGTCCGAATATAAAATGTTACACGCATCGTAATAACTAGAGCTAATAATAATTTGAATCCAACCTCGTAGACATCTGTATTCCAATTTGACCTAAAATCTAATTCGTATTTTTGCAGGACAAATCTAATTCGATTGAAAATTAATCGGATCATATCAGTTTTATATCAGATTAAAATGTGGATGTCTCTACAAAATCGAGTCAAAATTAATTGTCAACTCTAGTTGTTATAATGTACGAATCATTTTATATTCGTACTTTTAGTTATTCATATAAATTATAATCAGTTGTTAATATTGATTATGGGAAGTCAATGGATCCAGGTTAAACACGCGAGCGAGCCGCCGCGAGTGTGAATGACCGAGATGCTAATGTCAAAGGGCACTTCAGTGGAGAATGTGCGTAATGGAGTGTGAATCGTACGTGGCCGGGTTGGTGTGTGTGTCGGCGAACAAGTGGATACGATATTGGTGTGATAGTTTGGGAAGAGACCATTTTCATTGTATGTCATGCAATCAGGAGAGCACACCATGCATACGTATATTATACAACTTTTGAAATATTTGTGTGAGATTGATATTTGCAGTACGATAGTCGATAAGTCCGTGGATAACATGTTTGGTGCTTCACCATGGACCAAATAAGTCTTCTCAAACTTAGGCTTCACATTAAATTCTTTGACAAAAAGTTGTAGGGCACTCAAACAATTGCACGTACGTATAAGGGCATGTTGGTGGTGGAGGCTTTGGCCATTTGGGAGGCAGTGGAGTGAGCGCGGGGCAGAGGTTGGACGAATCTTATTGTGGCGACGGATTCAAAGGTGGTTGTTCAAGCTTTGGAGTGAGCGCGGGGCAGAAGTTGGACGAATCTTATTATGGAGAAGGATTTTAAGGTGGTTGTTCAAGCTACACAGACCAAGGGAGGACGTCAGTGACTTTGAGTTGACTATTCGAGATATTATTGAGTCTAAGAGTTGTATGAATAAGATTACTATTAATTCTGTTAGAATGTCTACGAATCTGGTGGTCCACGCGCTCTAGCTAGGTCCTCAGTCTTGGTGTCAGAATAATTAGTAGGGTGGAGTGGTCTCCAATTCCCAGATGTGATTTCATCTTGGATACTTGATGACCTAAGCTAATAAAATTCTATTACGTTGAGTTGAAAAAAATAATAGAGAGAAAGTACAATTTTTTTCGGTGTAAACCTCATGTTTAATCTTGTTCGGAGTTTAGTCATAGTTATAAATAGTCACTCTTCTAAAATATGTTTTGTGAGAATCGAATTTTGAGAACTCTTCTCGAAAATACATCTATAAATAAATTATAACTTGGAAAATTTTCTAAACAATATAAATCAATTGAATTACATGATAAGATTGGGTACATCATACGTGTATATTGTTGCAAGGCATGCTTCAAATTCACAAGTCCATATACACGATGTGATGTAATATGGCCACTTGAATCGTCACATCCACTAATTTATAAAATTTGATTAGGAAATCATCAAAACAATTATTTCTCCAATGTGAAAGTACATTTTAATTAATGAGTGGATTATTGTAATCTCTCTTAATAAGTTATTCGCTAAAGTTGAGAAAAGTTGGTCTCCAAGAGTTAAGTTGCAAATACTCTTAAGTGGATCATGATTTCATACTCATTTTATTTTATTTATAAGCACTAATCAATTTGACAACTTGCTCTATATATGGGATTATTAAAATAAATTAATCCAAGATGCTTTGTACCTTTAACATAAAATTGTTACATCATATATTTATAAGACTATATGAGGGATGGAACATCTTCCTCAAATTATAGCGCTGGTAAATTGGATTTCAGATCGAGCGTGATTTTTAAACTCTAAATTCAAACTCGATCGTGGTGGGTTTCAAATTGAATGATAGTTTTTAGGCTGAAAATGTGTTGAATTCTATAAATTTGTCTTGTAGGACTCAAAAATATGTAACATAAATCTGACTTAATCTTAAAATTGGTTAGATCGGACAAAAGTGGAGTCAGGTTCCCGCAGTTTGGGTCCAAATTGCCTGCTCTTCCTCAAAGACGTTCAAGATTTTGCATATAGAAAGTTAAATATATAGTAGTGTAAAAATATGTGAGACTTTTGGGAGCCAACTAAATATGTTATATTCCCATGATATTAACAAGTGACATGCGTTTAGTGCTTACCTTAATTACTTTTATAAACCATAATGTTAATGTCTGCTGAAGTGACTATCTACTCATCAACTTATAATTAAACAAGGATTAAGGAAAAAAGGGGTACATGAGATGATTATGAAATTAAGGTTGTTAAATTAATGATGATTATATTAAGATGTGGTAGAAGATGAAGCAAAAATTGGGTAGATACAATTGCAAACGAGGACATTTCATACTAATTGTTTATCCTAATTAAGTAGAATTAGAAACTAATGATATTAGATAGTATTGTAATGGGTCAATTTGCAGCTGAGATTATGGATTAGGGTGGTTGGGTTTCCAATAGGACCGTTCAATATAATCACACTGCACAAACTAATGGTAGGGTATTTGTCCTATAATACAAAATTAGCTCAAAAATAGTGTTACGTGACTTTAAAGAACTAATATTATTAAAAGATTAAAGAAAAAAACGAATGGGGGATAACTTCCACATAGGGTTGTCCGATCGACATTGAGTCCCACATTAGTTAATCAAAACATATTCTATTCACATGCTTAACTTTTCAATAGTATAAAGCTTAATCTCATAGATAAATTGATGATTCAATTAGTGTTTAATTGGATATTAGAATTTTCATGATGCGTTTGTTTTGATTGGGTCAATTCGGGCATATTAGAATGTTTGTCTTCTTATCCTTGTGTTAAGGTATTTTTTAGGTGTTATTCTAAGTCTAATTATAAATTCGATCTTCGGTCTCTAAACTTTAAACTTGGATTGTTTCTGGAATACCGTCTCAGACAGAGAATAAGATATTAACCAAAAATCACAAGAGTTAAATAGTGTTTAAGAAAAAGAAAACAGAGAGTGTGAAATAAATGCAACTAATGATCCTCACTCTCTTACCAAAAGAGAGGTTTATATATTCACAAGCTTTTACGCCATAAGTCAACGTGTGACTGGTTGTTAGCAAAGTGGGCCCGCTTTAGGGCCCCCTTGTGAATGGTTTTCGCTGTTCGCGAACACCGAGTGATTTCGAGAGATCACCAAGAATCATGAGGATTTTGGAGCCTTTGGAAGCCTCTAATGCATATGACAGTGTCCTACCGATTGACGTGGACGAAATGTTGCGTTAATATCTCAGCGAGTCTGAGAGCTCTGATGATTACTTGGTGAGGCGAAGACCTTAAAAGAATCTCATTGAAGCCTACAAAGGATTTCAGAGAAAGTCGGGTATGAGAAATATCTGATGCTTGGTTGAAGACATGGGGAGCTTGTGTGCATTTGGAAGTTATATTGAGCCTAGGGTTGTTGTAACAGTCCTTCCTCACAACATCTCAACGAGGGATTCGGCCTATTCACAAATATCTAATGATGCTTTCTGTCTGGGGCCACGACCACAATACCCAAGGTTGCGACATTGGTCCTTCTTCATGAATATCTCAATGGAGTATTCGACTTGCTCACGACGATCATTTCAACAGCGAATTCGGCCCAAGGCCACAACATCAGTCATTTTCCATGAATATCTCATCTATCCACAAATTTGATGGAGTATTGGGCTAAAGGTCGCGGCTCATGACTTGGCGTCGCTACATTAATCTTCATCCACAACATCATATGTGGAATGATTTGTTTCAATTTTTTTTATTAGGCCTTCACTGTGGAACGGAAGGGGTAATCTTTTAGATTATTTCAAACATCTTATGTGACCTTAGATATCTTCCAAAGAACTCTTGGGACTCTAAGGACTTGAGGAAGCTTTTGAGACTCCAAACCTGGAGACGAGGTTCAGGGAAGCTTTCGGGGATCATGGGGAGCCTTTCGAGCTCTCGACTTGAATAGGAACTCCATAAAAGATGGGAGCTCCTGCTCCTAAGAATTTTGCTTAGATGGCACTCGGATGCCACGTGTTGTGTCAATATCATTCACCATTGCAGCTTATGATTTTTAGAGTAGCATCAATTATAATTAGTTTATGATTAAGTGTTATGATGTGACCAGTCAACTGATGAAATGGACTAGTACTTAGTTCAAGTGTACGATTATTTTATAGTAGATGAATCATTTTGTTTAAAGTAGCGAGTCTATTTTGATTCACAGCTGATTTGGAGCTTTAGTAATAATTTAAAAAATAAAAAATAAATTCGTTCAAAAAAAATAAATGAAAGTAATATTTAAACTTCTGATCATCCAGGATTAGTTGCGAAAGAGGCTAAATCCAATTGAAGAAAGAAAAAAGTTGAGTAAAATTCTAAGAACCACAAAGAGATGAAGAATAAAAAGCAGAAACAAATGGACCATCTGTCCATGTATAACATAAAATCAACATGATATTAACTAAGTAGCCACGCATGCATAGATGAGTCCCAGATTATGAGCAATTACTTGTTGGTGTAGTTCTTGTGCGCTGGGTATTTGATGGCATTAAGCTCAATCTTGCGGAGGGCAGCTCGGCCGAGGTCGATGCCGCACATGTCCGACAGCCGGACCAGGTACAACAGAACATCGGAAAGCTCCTCTCCGACGTGCACTTTCTCTTCTTCTTTCCACCCAACCAGTCCTTTTTCCACCTCTCCTTTCCATTGGAATATCTCGCATACCTCTCCCACTTCCCCTACCTACACAGCGTAAATTAAAACACCCAGACTTGAAACTGGAAACTCGAGGAATCAAGTGAAATCTCAACTATTTGCTTTACTCAGTGTTTGTCACAATACATACATACATACATATATATGTACATATATATATATATAATAATATTATTCAAATGACGTGTGACTTAGTGAGTATGTGTGTGAAAGTACCATAGCAAGGAGGAGGTTTCTTGGGCTGTGAAACTGATGCCAATCTCTTTCCTCTGCAAAATCTTGGAGCTTTTGCTTGAGAAGATCAAGGCTAACACTTTGATTACCTTCACTACTGCTCATATTGTGCCTCTATGTTTTGTATGTATTTCTACAAAATATATGAGATTGATTGAAGTGAAGAGAGATTATATAGAGCCAGAAAAAGTTTAGTAATGAACATATATAAACAAGAGAGAGATTAGCAAGAAAAGGAAATTAATTATTTAAGGGAGATCCATATTCTGTATCTGCAGAATAGAATTTGGGATATGAAGCAATCAGAGGTCAAAATGGATTTCTTTTCTTCTTTACACTCATGCTACATACAAACAATTTCACAAAAAACACGAAAGAATCACAATTTTCTTTTTTGACATCTATAGAATCACAATTAAGAGTTAATGATATTTAATATTTGATACTTCCCAAGTCCTACCATTAATATACATGAACCTAACTCTCCATATTTTTCTGTCCCATTTTGGTTACATCTGTCATACACAAATATTTTTTTAATGAATATATATTATAATTTAAATAATATTCATGAACCAAAATTAATCAAGTACACGCATTAAGAGTTAATGATAATTAATATTGATACATGAACCTAATTATTCTTCATATTTTACTGTCCCAATTTGGTTACAAATCCCCATTTTAGATCATACCACATCCTATAATTTTAATTACAAATAATAAATTCAACCTAAAAAAACTATTGAATGATATCAGTTATACTTAGTTTTTTATTAGAAATATATATATATACTGTCATATCAAGTGAGGTTTGAATCAGATATATATAATATCACCACTCTTTCATTAATTTATAGCGCAGAACGTTTTACTTATAAGATATATTATACTCGCAACGTGTTATGATTCAATCAAATCGTTAATAAAATATTTAATGTGTCGTACTTTTATACAAACTTTAAACATATAACGTTACTTTATTTTTCAAATTAAAGATTTTTTTTGAAGTTTGTTAGGTTTCCAGGAAATGATCATCCATAATTAATGAATGGGGACAGAAAAGTAGAAAACCATCCTTTAGTGATTGGCTTTGAGGATCGTGCATATTAATTATAGTTTGGAAGCTATAAAAACCATTGTTTAAATACATTACCTCATGTACAAACTGGCATAGAAATATAGTATACATATAGCTAATATTAAAATAACTTTCTCGCTCTTCATAACATAAATTCTTGTTGAGAAAAAAAAATCAAGATCACAAGGATCAATTAGTAGATTAAAAGTATACAAGACTCCGAAAAATATTATCACCACCGAATCACACACACATATATATATATATATATATAGTGTTATATTATCACCACCAAGTAAATTAGCCTGTGTTATTAACAAAAGCGAGCTACGTTGAACCTGAAAATTAAGTCACTAGCTAAGTCACTAGCATTTTAATTTATCGTAACTTATGATACATGAAAAATATTTTTTTAAAAACAGCAAAGGAAGAGGGTTTGAGCCCTCCGGCTGAGGTCTTGCACTTTTTCTTAGTGAGCTTGAGGCATTGTTCTAAATCAAACACCATTAATGAGAACCTCCTCCGATTCTCATTTTTCATTGTCACTCGAAAGCAAAATTCTGTCCGCTACCTTTGCATCCGGCAAGTAAATATTTTCATTATTAAAGTAATTTTTGTTTGCAATTCATACTTGAAAGCACACAGCATAAATGCTTATTAGATTTGCATTGTACCTAATTGCATTTTATTCCTTCCAAATCTTTGTATAAATTAAGAAACAATCAAGAATCAGCTCGCAGTTCCAAGTCCAAGGATGGCATGGAGGTTCCTGATAAGAAGGCTTTGATCAGTGTAAGAGCTAGTTTCGGTCTATGCAGAGGCACTTCGTGCCCGGCTCCCCTCACCGATACAAATGTCAGTCCATCGTACTCTTCGCTCCATCCTCCCACCTGCCAATACGTGCCACAAACATTCTTTGTAACCACATAATATCGACTTGCTGATTATGATAATAACAATGGGAGAAAATTTACCTGGCCATCATCATACCAAGCACGCCAAGGCTTGACGGTTGGAAGCTTAAGAGCATCAATGCTGTACCGAGTCGATGTAACAGGAATCACAGCATCTGTATCACCACTGTTATAGCAGAAAAACGAACCACTCGTATTATTATAAATCAAATAAACAGTATCACCACTGAACTTCAGTTCTGCATGTAACCATATCAGTTTTCTTTCCATGATGCAAGATTCACGTTAACTTTTGCCACTATCAGTGGTTCACGATTTAGTCTAAGGATTTTTCTCTTTAAGACCTCAATTGTAGAATATATGAATGAAACCAAATTAAAAATAAAAAATTGAATATAGAAAAGATTGATGTAGAGAAAAACCTGAACATCCATATGCGTAGTCCTGCATCTATAAGCTCACGGTATACATCCAAGACAGTCATAGGAGAATCCTTCCAGTTACTATTTACAAGGCCGCTGCGAAACAGGGAGAAAGAACATGAAATATTGCAGTAAAGATATGCAAATACAATACCATGTGCTAGTAAGAAGATAATTCCCATGCTCAATACCATAGAAGCCAAGCAGCATTAAGCCAGAATATTTAGGGTTCAATACATAATTGACTTTTGCTATAGCAAGTCATAAACTACTAATAACCCCACCTTCCAAAATGAGTGTCGTGATTACTAAATTTGAGCCTCAAAACAACAGTATGCTTAATAAACTTGTTTGTTCCAAAATAATAGTGAGTTTCATACGACAAATTATGAAAACTCATGCATTAACCAAATTATTACTCCGTAATAAATATAAACACTTAATTTGGGTCGAATAGGGAGTTCAAGTTAAATACTCCCTTCACCCAAAATGAGTGTCCATTTTCTCTACAATTTTTGTCTCAAAATCAGCGTTCACTTCTCTTTTTGGTAAGTTAGTTATACATGAGCTACAAATAACATTCCTTCGGTAAGTTAGTTACACTTGAGTGTTATTACAAAGTCATATAAGGGCATATGAAGGAACGTTAGGCACTAGTCAAATTATCCTTAATTTTACAATGCAAAAATAAATAAATAAAAACACAAAAAGTGGATACTCATTTTGGGATGAAGGGAGTAGTAAAGAGGTAGACAGCAATGGAGTCGGAATCTTAGAGGCCATGAAACTCATGATTACTCAAAGACATGCAGTACATATTGTTGCATATGGGGGCAAAAAATTTCCCTAGTTTTCAACCCTTAGCCACAACACATCCTGCTGATATTGTGGACACTGTATTCATGTGGGGCAAAGTGATCATGCCCATTGCATTTCCACAAAGGTACTAAAAAGATTTTTTTCAACATCTCCATGTTAGGAGAAAATCATAACATAGTTAGGCAAAGGTTATTTCCAGGTGGGAAATCAATAACCAGCATTTAAGTGCGGGTTAGACAGCTGGAATGTCTTCCCTTCAGCCAAACTCTATTGTGCACACTATCTATTTTACTATCCTACGTACAAATATTATGGATACTAACTGCTAGAGCCACCAATTTGGTCAGTATGTCCATATTGGTGTAGGAGCTCTGGTCCTTGAACAGAAACGACATAGGAGCTAGTGCTGCTCTTATTACAGTGAATTTCGCTGATTTTAATTATTTTTCAAAAGCAACCATACCTGCAGGTTTCCCACTTAGCTGGTGCATATTTTGGATTAACATGAAGAGCCTTTTGAACCTCAGGTAGATTGAAGTATGCAATTGAATGCGCTTCAGTACAAGGATCATATCTCTCACCAACGCGACCAACACCCTATCAGATGACATTGTAGTTCAATATTAATTTGACAAATATTTCAATAAAGCGTCACCAAACAAAGAAAAAAAAAATCTGGCCAGGTTTTACACTCCAATTTAAGATCAAATATGGTCATTTTTAAGAATGAATGCCATCAGTGAAGTTCATGGTAGGTGTATGGTAGCTGAAGTTGTATCTAAGAGACATACAGAACCATGAAAAAGCTCCAGATTAAAGACATTCTGATTACCAGAAAATAAGGATGGGTACCTTCAGTGAAGGATGATGCCTTAGATTCCTCACTAATGATATTGAGTCATTAAATGCATCCCAAAGAAAGAAGGAAATTTCAAAGTAATAAAGGTTAGGTGATTAAGCATAACCAACATTTTCAAGCATATCCGACATTTTAAGAATAGCATATGGATAGATCATCGATGACCAAGTTCACATTTACATGCATTACAAAACAAACAAGTATGCTGCCGGCTGCCCTATTCTAACCACATAGTTTTGGTTCACCAAAGAAGAAGTATTTTTAAGAAGTTAAAAGTCAGACAGTAAGTATTTACATCCCTCTTCTACATGGGTTGATTGATAATGTGTCTGCTATTGAGCAAGCATTAATCTGGCACATCGAGAAAAGTACATTCGTCTTTTCTTCTTCTTCTTTTTTTTTCTTTTTTTTCTTTTAGTCAAATATTGTTGGTACTAAAGCATAAGTTCACTCCATATTCCATAGTATAAAAGTTAATAGTATAAAAGTTAATCACATTCGAACACTCAGATAAGTAGATAGTTGAATATGTAACTACTCACATGCATTCTTTTGAGAAATCGATTCAACATGCTGACATTAGCAGAGCAAGGAGGAGTGTATATGCTATACGGATCAATTTGCCCGAGTTCATTACTAGCAATATCCAAAATTTTGTCGCATGAAGCTGACGGGTGTATAAATGACTGAGAATCACAGATAAGGTTTAGCTGCTGGTATGTTTGATCAGAAATCAGACCAGCGGACCACATAAACTGGAAAAGTCCCAAATGATCATTGTAATCATCAGTTAGAGCATTTCCCACCTGCATAACACATATATCGATGTCTAATTAGTTCAATGGTCAAATGATGAAAAATAACGAGGAACATTTGCTTCTAGATAAAAATAATGTTGTACCATATAACCCTTCAGATTGACTGTTTTAATTTTCTCCTTGGTTTTGTTATTGTACCTTGAAATTGCTTGGCTTAGCTGAGGAACATAATGTCCTGGAACAAGAATTTAAATTTACACATAACTTACAATGCCCAAAAGCCATCAGAGCATTAAAACATCAAAATAAACTGAAAGAAAATTAAATTAAATACCGTTTAACAATCAGGCCTCAATGGGAATCATTATGCATTAGATTACCCAGAACTGAACAAGTGGTATACTTCAAGATTCAAAATGACAAAAATATATATCATTTAACAAGCAGTTCCATTTTATGGCGGGTGGAGGATAAGGCTACTCTAGTCATTCAAATCACACCAAAACCAAAAGATAGTGCTTTAAAAATCAAGAAAAGAAAAACATAGTGTTTCTACCTCAGTACCTCTTGATCCTTATCTAAGGGATTAAATGGCTTTTTCATACTCTACAGTAACCCCTCCTAAAGCCAGGATTAAACTCCCTAAGGGGACCAATACGCCATACACAAATAACCTCAAGAGTCCAACCTATATCTTCTAAACACACCCCAAAAAATGGTAAACAAAAGAACTATAGAAGTAGGGAGTAGAGATGTTAAAGCTATCCCCAGTTGAAAAACTCATTATACATTAAAAAGCAACTAAAGCAATTGACTAACTTCTTCGGAGTGATTCTTCCGCATATTTCTCAACCTAACAGCTAACAGATTAAAATCGTAAAAGTTAAAGCAATGTAAATTTAAAAATATGTATTGTCAAATGTTGCTTATCTCTCCTCTTCTGTCTTCTTAATCTGAATCAGGAACACAATATAACTCTTATGTATCATAAGAATGTCTATCAGGAGACAGTCTACACATTTTGTGAGGGGGACAAGTATGCTTATCACTTTAATGACTGACAAATTAAAAAAAGCCAACACATTTAGTAAGGTTCTCTAGGTGAAGACTGAAGACACAAATTATCTAAGAGCCTACATCTCCTCCACAGAGAACCCTTCAAAAAATGTGTGATTAAGATGAGCCTTCTGATGACTTTCTTAACTTTTGTCCTTTAAACTAGCCGTTAAGAATTTAGGCTCGCAAACTAAGTATGGCTGCCACTCTATTTAACAGGCCTTTGTGCCAATTGTATTTTTATCATGAAAACTTCTAGTTAGTAATGTCAAATTATAAGGCATGAAAATTAATCAACAATAAATGATGGAAGAAATATAGACACATATGTTATATGGCCACAAGTTAAAAAAAAAAAAAAAAAAAAAGAGAGAGAA
>JAYMTE010002244.1:0-11562 GCA_036897545.1 Pelargonium fulgidum
GTTGGATATAATAATAATAATAGTTAATTTTTTATATATGGTTGACCGTTTTTTATCATTTAGAGAAAAACGGTTAACCGTTTAATAACATGCAACTTGTTTTTAATAATTGATGACGGTCGACCGTTTTAAAAAAGGGTTAACCGAATATATGTTCAAAATTTTCATTCCAAATTGCATATCATCATTTTTTTCATTTATTTGTTCCATATATCTCATTACTAATATCCATGGGCAATTTGATAATTTGCACCGTTTATACATCCGTTAAGTTAGTTTTTTACCAAACAACTTTTGCAATATACCCAACTTACTGCTCCGTTAAGTCAGTCATTTACCAAACATAACTGACTTAACGAACCTCCAACTTTCAGCTCCATTAAGTTTTTATCACCTACTTGCCGACACTTACCGTAACTTAACGGAGGTCAAGTTGTGTAGACAAACAAGCCCTTAGAACTTGTTAAACGAGCTCTATACAAGTGAATTAAGTGGAAATATATTAGAGGACCAAACACGCCCTAACAGACTGTACCCTCAACTCCCCAATGGACCCCACAAACGCCTTGTTTGGCGAGTCACTTCTTCTCCCTCCATCCATCTCCCTCCCCATCCCCGCCATTTTCATATCCAACGAAATATACCAGACCTTCTTCATCATCTCTGCACCAATCACCGCACACAGCCTACAGCGATGCAGGAACCCGAATTGCACGATTTGTCCGACGACGCCGACTACGCCGCTTCTCAGCAACAAGTAAGCAATCCATCACCATTCCCACCGCTCTTATTGGAAACAAATGCATCTAATCACATAATCACCACCTTCAATTTTACGTCAATTCTCATTTCCTAGTTTTGTGTCGCTGAATTTTATTTCTGTAATTCATTAGGTTATTGCTTTTTTTTTTTTTTTTTCCTTGTTGGTTGGGTTTAGGGGTCTGCGAGTTTGATGAGATGTGATAGTAAAAAGATGGCAATGAGCGAGCCGGAGGGCGCCGAAGTGGTTTATGCGAAAGATAATGTCACAATCCATCCCTCTCAGCTTGCGTCCGAGAGGATTAGCGGAAGATTGAAGTTAATTAAGCAAGGGCCGTCTCTTTTCATGGTAATTATTGTGCTATTTTTGTTTCAGTTTTTGTTTAAATATTTGAAAATTGCTTACCATTTATGAAAATTGTTGTTTCAATTTTGGTTTTGTTTGATGTGATGATGTTAGACATGGATTCCATATAAAGGGCAACACTCGAATGCAAGTCTGTCGGAGAAAGGTGAGCTCTTTGAGTTTTTTCCCCACTTATATGGTATATGCCCGTGTGTTTTGGGTAGTTACTGAATGTTCCCGAGTTTTTGTTTATTGCAGATAGGAATCTTTACACTATAAGGGCTGTGCCTTTCACGGAAGTTCGGTCCATTCGCCGACACACTCCAGCATTCGGGTGGCAGTACGTAATTGTTGTTCTGTCGTCAGGTAGAACTGAGTCTGTTCTGGATGGTGTTTATGCTCCACTTTTATGCTTGTTCTGGTTTAAATGTTTCTGTTCATTGTGTTGATAAAACATGTGTGTCAGGGCTTGCGTTTCCCCCACTTTACTTCTACAATGGCGGAATCCGTGAATTCCTTTCTACAATAAAGCAACATGTTTTTCTTGTGAGGTTAGTTATTGCTTGCACGGGGTGCTTTTATTTGGGATTCCCTATTAGCCAGCTAGTAACTGGCATATTCTATCATTTTGTGTGCTAAATCATGTCCGTAGAATAGAATATTGATGCTGAAATAGTTATAAAAAATTGGTATGTAATGCATATGGAAAAAAACTGCACCCTTAAATTTCATTGCAATGTTCGATCACTCTGTCCTTGTAAGAATAAGAGATAATCCAATTTGACCTTATGTTTCCTTACTTGATGATAATTTCCTGATTAATAGCATATTTGCAGGTCAGCAGACGATTCGAATGTATTTGTTGTGAATGATTTTCAAAATCCTCTCCAGGTACATATTAATTTACAAGATAGGCATTTATGGAATGAAAACATTATCGTTTTCTATTATAATATTTTCCATTGCTTTCTACAGAAAACTTTATCATCTTTGGAGCTGCCTAGGGCTATTTCATTAGCGCATGACCCATCTGCATCCCTTCCAGCTGACCAGTCTTCTTTAAATGGAAACTTGGAAAACACAGATGGTGGCGTCCAAGACGAAAGTTCCTCTATCCCTCAATACAATTCGAGGGCTAGGCAAAAGGTTAATGATCCTGCTCGAGATCTCTCCATCAATGTATTAGAGAAATTTTCTCTAGTTACCAAATTTGCCAGAGAAACAACTTCTCAACTCTTCCGTGAAGATCATGGGGATGGCTTTGTTGTTGGTGAGAGATCTTTCAAGCTGTCTCCTATTGACTATCCTCAGGAAGCATTAAATGATCCAGATGAAGTTCCTGTTACCCCAGATCCTCTAGAGGTAATCTTATATTCCTTTTCTCATTTCTCGGGGCATCAAAAGGAATATCTAACATAATTGTCCATACCCTGTTATATGCCAGTTCAAACAAACCTCCCATGGCTAGTTGCTTTGGCTGTCGTTGTGAATGGTGTTTTGAAAATTAACTCTCTTATGATGCTAAGAACCAGAGTGGTAACGTGTTTTTAAACTTTTCACTGGGCCTGCTTATACCTTGTTAAAGAAATTTGTATGCATAATCAGCCCTTTTGAACTAGGGTGGTGCTCTCCCCTTATGTGCTGCCAGTTAGGTATAAAATGCACAATTCAACTATTGGATCATGGAACCGAAAAGTTGGATGTGATGCTTAAGATGCGTTTAACTTGGTTACCAAATTATTTATGTAACTTTTAGGAGGAAGGATCTGAAAGCATCTGAGGCGATGATAAAGTTGATTTGTTTACAAAAGAAATATGGTCGAGAACTTGAAACTGACATACTTGCATTGCTGTAGTTAGAAAATTTGAATCATCTTTTCCCGGACCGTCTGATGTAGACCTCTATCCTTTTTAAACAGACAATTCCATGTAGGGAAGAAAATGATGGTGAGGTAGCTGTCACCAATGTGGGAACTTTTGAGCTTATCGATTGTAAGGAGGTATTAAAGGAGTTTATGTTCTAATATTTCTGGGTTTCTTCCTCTTAAATTATTTCCCTCAATTGAAGTATTAAGATGGCAACTTTTCAGTAAGGTTCTTGAAAGTTGCAATCATAATCCTACAATATTATGATGAAATCTATTGTCTAGATCATGTTTTCTGAAATTCAACCTCCTTTTGTGGTAGCAAAGTTGCTGACCTGCACTTAGCGCTATATTCTTAATGATGTGTGTTCCACACATCATCCTTGATTCGTTTAGCTTGCCATGAATTGGAGCATGATTCATGTATATATGTACTTAAGTGGGAAATGTCAGCTGATTGAATTCCAGAAGAGTTCATTTCAATGCTTTTCAGCAACTTAGCCTGGAGAACCCCCTACTCAATCTCAACTCTAGACAGTTTCTATCAGACTGTTACACAACTATTTAACTTGATAACCATGAGTCTGGCATGGAATGGATGCTGGTACTGCTAGTAATGTCACAACAATATTATGTGCTCGGTGGCTCCTGAGTCATACAAGTCAACCACGAAAAAGATTGATATTCACACTTGTCTGTGTGAATTCTACAATTTAGAAGTTGGTTCAGAGAGCTATAAGCATGACATAATGTCATGTAGGAATTGATCATGTTTTTTGTTGCTTGAAATTGCTATGTAGTGCAGATGATTCAGTGTTATCTCTTGAAATGCTTTAAGGTGCAATTATTATCACTGCTACAAATATACTAAGTGAAACGTCATAGTACAGTTACTACATTATAAATTAGAATGACCAAAGAAGAAAGAAGTGCATGATCTAAAATTACGCACTGTCTGATGCAGAGATTTGAGCTTAACTTTGGTGGTTGACTTCACAATTATGGTATCCTTTTGCAAAATTTTTAATAGACTGATCTTAATTTGGTTTCAAATAGATGAAATTAAGGGCTACAAAAATTTCAGAAAGGTTAAATTTTGAGATATTTTCGATACACTTGAATTTCAATATGTTAGTGGGACAATAGAACTCACTTCAGTAGTAACCTGATATAGCAGGACACTAGAAAAGCTTTTTACTGAAATGTTAGTTATTCTGGTGGCTAATGACCTAAGAATTAGGTGAGGTGAGTTCTATGAGGATCTAATACTGTGAATCTTTTGTGTAAATAATGGATATACAGCAACTGTCTCTTCGAAACCTCGTTTTATGATATTATTATTTTCTTTATTTGGCAGTTTGATAAGCTGAGTCTAGTGTGGGGAAAACCGCGGCAACCTCCCTTGGGAACTGAAGAGGTAGGTGCTATGGCATAAAGATTGAAGATAAATTCCCTGAAATGTTGCTATTGGAAACAACTATCGATATTTTGTCATTGAATGATGAGTTGTTACATCTTTTATTGATTTATCTGACAAGATGCTACTGCATGTGCTTGAATGTGGTTATAATGCATTAATGCTCCCTCTAAATTTTAGTTGTTTATGCAGTGGGCCACTTTCTTGGATTCTGAAGGGAGAGTTATTGATTCAGAGGCTTTAAGAACGAGAATATTTTATGGGGGAGTTGAGCATGAATTACGGAAAGAGGTTCGTATTTTGTAGTATGTAGCTGCAGGGAGTTGATAGATGTAACAGAAGTGCTAGTGATTAGCCAATTCTCCTTTGTAAGTAAAATGCATTTCTTTATCAAAAGTCTTTATTATGGCTATAGGTTTGGCCATTATTATTGGGATCCCAAGCATATGAATCAACCTATGCGGAGAGGGAATACGTGAAGGCCATAAAAAAATCAGAGTATGAGGATATAAAACTCCAGTGGAAGGTTTGTCATACTTCATATTTTGTGTTTACACATCTGAATTGAGCTTCTGGGGTTATTTGTTTATTTTAGTATTCAAGTTTCAGCTGCTTTAATTTGAAATGTATTCTATTTACTACGTTATCTTTTTAGTAGTTTTCACTTTGGATTCTTGGCACTGAAGAGTGTTTACTTTACATTGTCTCTATTTAGTTATAATCTAGTCATTCTTCATGCATTATTGACTAACCACGCCTTTCTCTTTTAAAATCTGCTCAAAGTATGGCATCTCCATTGGCTGTTCTTTGCTGTTTTGCTTTTGATATTTGGTATTATTTTGTCCCCATCGTATGCTTCACAATGAACCATTTACTGGCATTATTATTATTGTTTGTATCTTTGATTTATGCTTTGGGATTGGGCACGATGTGGGAGGTTGATGGATTCATTCTTGGACTGTTCATTTTATGAAAGGGCATTACTATGGAGTCTTGAGGGCCTTGAGAGATGCCCAATTGTCCATAGTGAATTCACTCTTCAAAGATATTTCCTATCTAGGACTCCCAGCCTCTTTTAGCTTTTCTAGAAATATGGAAATCCTTGCTGAAAGAATTATACTGGTTCGAGAGCCATCTGGAAGGCGCTGGAACAAGATGAAGAATTATACTGGCTTAATGCATGTTTATGTATGTATTTTGTTGTGCAGAGTATTTCCCCCCAACAAGCAAAAAGATTTACAAAATTCAGGGAGCGGAAAGGCCTTGTTGACAAAGATGTGGTATGCATAAATTTGTCAGGACTGATTTTGAACTTATAAAATAGATTTGATTTGATAAATTTCTGACAGAAACATATCTTTTGATGCTTACATTTGTCCTTTTCATTTTCGCCTAAGGTGAGGACTGATAGATCGCTTTCTTTCTACGATGGGGATGACAATCCAAATGTCATTATTTTGCGTGATATCCTGTTGACCTATTCCTTTTACAACTTCGATCTTGGATACTGCCAGGTTATTAGCAATCCAGTTGATGTTTCTCTTGGAATATTCTCAAACTGCATGTCTTTGCATATATTGGTTGAAGTGGTTTATTTGAAAAATATTGACTTCACTTCAATTAACAATCATTTAATTGTAGCAAGTCATTAGAACACATGGCACTCTTCCAGTCTCAATAAAAGATCATACTACAATGCCTGTAATCTTCGGAACACAGGATGTGGTGCAAGTGGTAAAGTTTTGAATGCATGATGAAACTGTAATTAAAGAGAAACTGTTGGGAGTTGATAGTTGGAAACTTACATGGCAAGGGATTTTATGGGTAGGGAGAATGAAGTGGGAGGGAAGAAAAGAGCATATTGTATCATTATACCATTATATCCTTACAAGTTAGTTTTAGGGAGGGCAAATAAGTAAACTCAAGGAAAGTTGCCGCTCATCTATCTCTTCCAATTTAGGAGGTTTACTTTCTGGTGGGATCTTTGATATATACACATTTTTTTACTACATATACTCCTTAGAAATGGTTTTATTTTATAAACTTCCAAGGCTTGGTCACGTTGCTAATTAATGTTGTTGGCATGAGGGTCTCTGAAAGTTTCGTCTTTAATGGTGCATACAGAAAATGATTTCATTTTCCAATCTCTGCTTTGTGTATACGCTGTATGGGTTGCCGCTTTTCTGCCTATGCAGTGTAATGGACTTATTTTTTGTCTACAGGGCATGAGCGATTTTTTGTCCCCTATATTATATGTAATGAGGGATGAATCAGAGTCATTTTGGTGTTTTGTTGGACTGCTGGAACGACTTGGGCCAAACTTTAATCGCGACCAGAGTGGAATGCACTCTCAGCTTTTTGCATTAACAAAGGTCAATCTCTTCCCTCTTTAGACAACTTGTTTTCTACTCCAGCAATGTCAGATGTTAGTTTGTGGTTTGCAATTTGATTCTCCCCCTCTTATGAACCAGTATATGGCTACGAATCCAAGAAATAAACCAACTATATTAAAGTTGAGTCTTGATGAAAATCTGAATCCTATTTGTATTAAAATGTATGTTTCTTGTAAATTTGACAATTTTATTTTTAAACCAAGAGGTCCAACCGTCCAAGATGTTCTCATAATTCATATAACGAAGTATGAATTGTGGTGATTTTTTTTTTTCTTCTTTTCAGATCATATATTCATTTAACTCTGTTCAAATCTGTTTAAAAATGTAATTGAATCAAAAAGCTTGAATTGCAATTTGATTTTCTAGATTTTATTTGACATGGTAATATAGTCGTTTTGGTGTTCAATACTTAAACTTGGATCTTTGTTCTGATAGCTTACATAGCGCAGCAGCCAATTATCATCTCCTTGGGAATTTGGGATCACCAAGTGATTTTGGTAGTCTTAAAGTAATAAAGTTGTACCGGGATACTTTTTTGTCCACATGGTCATTTCCATGGTTGAAGCGGTAATTTTTCTTTGGATGTAAATCATTATATTTTGGATCAATATGCTCATTTTATAATTCGCCAAGGAAAGCTGTCTTAGTTATTGGCTTCTCTTAAGAATCAAAACTTCTGTTTGAAGTTATCAACTGGAATAAGGTCTACGACATTGTAGCAGGAAGTCCTCAAATGAGTATAACCTTGCTGATTTATTCATATTATGTGCACCAATTGTTCATTATGGTCTGTTTTGCTGTAACAGTTCAATGCCCCACTCTACAACTTTTTCTCATTCAAATTGAATTTTGCTATGTTCTGTGAATTTCATTATTTAAATATCTTTACTTCATTGGTGCCTTCTGTCTCTTTTTCGTTTCTGATTAGTTCTGACATCTTAGCTCCACTTGAATCAATCTGTTATTCTGGATAGTTGTAACAAAGTTATTTGCTAATATAAATTTTATTTGCTATTGGTAGCTTGTTGAGTTGTTGGACACCCCATTGCACAACTATTTCAAGCAGAAGGATTGCTTGAATTATTTCTTTTGTTTCCGCTGGATTCTAATACAATTTAAAAGGTATGATCTCTAGCACTGTATGTTCTTGTTGACTGATTTTTTTACATATTTATGAGTTAAAATTTGTTTCTTACTAGTACAGTGAGCCTTAACTTTTTGTGTGTGTGTGTGCGCACATTTTTATTTTGTTTGAAGATGTTACTTTCCTTTATAATTGGACATATTTGCGAGTTAGTATTATATGACAAATCGTTTGCTTGCTGGTATACGGAGCCTTAATTGAGTGTGCTTACGATTACACAAGTCACTATGCTGTTCAGTAGAACATGTAAACTGAGATTTCATGTTTCCTCGGTTTCTTATTATCTACATCCATGTTCGTTGATATGCCATTTCCTTTCAGGGAATTTGAATATGAGAAGACAATGTATTTGTGGGAGGTATTGTGGACGCATCATTTGTCCGAGCATCTCCACCTGTATGTATGCGTTGCGATTTTGAAGCGTCACCGGAAAAAGATAATGGGGGAGCAGATGGACTTCGACACGCTTTTGAAGTTCATCAACGAGCTGAGTGGTCGAATCGACCTTGACCCTATCCTCAGGGATGCAGAGGCTTTGTGCATATGCGCGGGCGAGAATGGTGCTGCAAGCATCCCTCCGGGAACACCACCTTCTTTGCCTCTCGAGACTGCTTTGTTATACTCTCAACTGGAAGATGAAGTATTGTAAGTACAGTTTGTTTTCAGGACCTCTATTTGTTCTATAGATGCATAGATAATTATAGAAAATACAATATTTTGCTTATTCCTGTAATTACGTATATATGGATATGGTAGATAATAATATGAAATTTATGTTTGAAAGCCACATAAATGTGTAATGACAAGAATGTCCTTGTAGCGGATCCAACACCCCCACGTGTGTACTTACAGCCAAGAACTAGAAGATGTATGATTCTGACAGTAGATTGATAATAGCAAAACGACAGAGAAAACTCAAAATGAAAGTGAAGTTGAGGACATCTTGGAAGGAAGCCAAAATGTAATGTGAAGTACTTGCAACCACCCAATTACTCATCTTTCCTTTTCTGCTGACACAATATTTCCATTATTCCACTGCTTTCTTGGCTCTTGATCAACTTTATTTTACTAAAAACATATATAGTAAAAATTGTAAATCCAGTTACTCCTACATATGACAATAATAAACTTTTTACTATTATAAAGTTTTAATAAAGTAATTACTAGTTTTTGAAGTTTCAACTGATTGTTGATTATGTTTGGTTATTACAAATCTGTCGCAATCACTAAAAATAATTTGGTAATATTTAGATTTCGCTACTTCAACTTTTCATTCTCTAGAGCTAGTGTTTTTCCATACCCGCAACCTTCACCCCCCTAAATTACATAAAGCTAGAGGAGGAGGAGGAGAACATGATGCTATGGGCCGCGGTGGTTGTGGCAGTTGCCGCCATGGCCCTCGCCGCAATGAGAAGGAGAAGTAGGCCCTAGTCACCAAGCTCGGCCGCCTCATCAAGGAAGGCACAATATTAGTTGTATACTCTAACACATATGAATTAAGACTCAATTTAAAAAGATTCACTACACATCAAAACACGTACTACTTAAAATAGTATATCATCATATTTTTAAGTACATGGATAAAAGAAATTCGAGAAATGCATAAGATTAGACTGAATAAAAAAACCGGCAACTGTCTTTTAAGTACACATTGTAGTCAGAAAGAGCTCAAATTAATACTATTTTGAAGGCATCATGATTGTAGTGATCCATATGTAATTAATATGTATTATTTTGTATTTGTTTCTTAAAAAAAAAAAAAAAAAAAGCAGCCGAGCAGACATATGTGATATATTGATGGTGGAATGTAGGAGTAGGAACACAGCATGCCATGCTTCATGCACACGTGAAGTCCCAATTATAATCTTGCTGGAATTGCTACATTCCATAGTATAATGAACCCTCAATTGGGGACCTCTACATCCTTATTTTATGTTATTTATTCTATATTTTATCTTCAATACATTGCACCCACTATATAATTTCATTTTCCCCATCTCCTACAATTCTTTATACTTGTTTATTCATATACACTATCTCTTTGACAACAATATCAAGGGCTTGCACGTTTGAGTGTATTGAGGTGGGCCTATATTTATCTAGGTTTACCGACTTAGATTGATCATAACATTATATTAGTTTACTAAATAGAACAAAAATATGTTATCATGTTTGTGTCTACTGATTGAATGTCGTCTGTGAAACTAAAACACTTCACGCATAGCATAAAAACATGTATATTTAAATATTATGATCGACTCATATCTTTAATGAGTCAATCTTACCGTTTATCATTTGTTGATAAAAGCAAAACAAATTTCAATCATAACGTACAAGATGGTTTTAGGTTTGGATTGTTTTAGTCATCATTAATTGTAGCAAAATCACAGGCAAAATTGTGAACTAATTTCTCACAGAAACTGTCGTGAAAGTTGTAGAAAGCACCAACCTCCCGTGGAGAAAACTTCTACAAGACCTCTGGTATAGCTCCAACATTTACTCCATAAGTCAAACAACTTTTAGCGTAACGTCTACCGACATCTCTTTTTGCAAGAGATAAGAAGATCGTGACCCAAACAAGCACTAAAGCTACTTACCAATAAAAGCCAGCACAGTGCTTGCCAGCTTGTGGTGGAGATGATCATGCCATTCCTCACCACACCCACCTGGTCCTGCAAAATATACACAATCCTCTATCTTTTGACCACTTACTAATCAAAATTAACATCATGGTCCAATATATATATATATACACACACACATATGGTCCTCTCTCTACCATTTCTGTCTTGTAATTAGGGTTTGGACCATCACACTTGACTCTAATCAACAAAACGCCAAATTGATTGTTCGGAGCTTGGTGGCACCCTAGGTTTGCCTGGTCCAGCCACATGACCCACCACCGTGCACCAATTGTTATTTGTTAGGGAGGTCACGTGACACGCTCGTGCTCTTCTTCGATCTATATGTATCAGTGACAGTAATGGGACTTAAGTGTCTCAAGATTGTGGCTTCATTAGTGGGAGCAGTGTTGATTTCAGATTCGTTTAATTTGTTCTATTTTTAGCTTAATTAGGAGACAATGTATGGGGACTTGTCGTCTACACCTTTTTTTATTTGCTAAAACATAACAAAAACAAAGAACATAGACACATAGGTATTTGTATAATTTTTCCTATGTTAATATTATGTACTATATTTTTAATATTCTCTGGGGACGACATGACTTTGACAACATATTTGCTGTTTGGTTGCGTTTTGTTTCTTTAATTCTTTTTAGGAAAATCTTTGATCTTCGAGTTTGTGTGGAACTACCAGATGACAAAATCAACTTTAGTTTATGATTAGCCTAATTTAAGGTTATCTTAATGGGCTTTGAACTTTATTAATCAATTGAAGAAAAAATGGAGCTGTGGTTGAATAAACTGTGTGTTCACATGTCACAATCTGGGGACCTTAAATTGTCAACATTTTTCCAACAAAGAAAAAAAAAAACACTCAATTCATGTTAATAGAAATGAAATTAAGACAAGCCCCACGTAATGGTTGCATGTGTACACAGTATATAACCTGGTATCGTATCGAAATTAATGCTAATTAAGGGCGCTGATAAATCCAAACTAGTTTTGGATAAATCC
>JAYMTE010002245.1:0-11560 GCA_036897545.1 Pelargonium fulgidum
GTGAATATATATCATTTTATTTTATTTTACTTGTTCACACACACACACAACACAATATATGATTTCTTTATTGCATTTATTTCAATTCCCTAAAGATTTTTGAATTCAATCTATTGTTCCAATTTAATCTAGTAGTAGTCTTTGTGGTTTGATATCTGGAGCTCCTCGAGAGTTCCATTATTACTTCGACGCTCCTCGATGCACTTGTCGAGTAAGCGCCACATAGTGTGGTGCAAGCGTGCCATATGGCTATTTACATTCTCAAGCCAAGTATGTTGTAGATTTTATTTCTCGAGCAGGCTTGACATACACCAAAATCTCATCAACCCCAATCGAGGCAAACACCCAACTTACTCTAGAAGATAACAAACCTCTTCAGGACCCTACCCTTTATCGGTAACTTGTCGGCAATCTCGTTTATCTTCTCATCCCGGCCTTGTTTAGTGTTTTCATATTGTTAGTCATTTCATGGTTGCCCATCGCACTACACACTATGAGGCTGTTATTCGTATTCTTCGGTATGTGCGCGTAACCACTTGAATAAACTACATTAGGTAGAGAAGATTAACCCATTGATTTGTAATTATCAATTATATTTCGACTCACATCGTCTCCAAATTCGGGTACCAATTCTATTATAACTTTTTATTGCTCCAATTCTTGTTCCTTATTTTTGTTGCATGTTCACAATTCCACACACATTTCACATTCCATATCATTGTTTAATTGCTTTAGTAGCGTAGATTCTTGCTAGCACTAAGTCGACTACTAAAAACCACATCTAGTTCCCTTTGGATACGATATCCGGACCTTACCGTCTTGTATTACTAAGTCGACAACAATATACTTTCCGGAGCCGCACCAAACACCTAAAAAAATCAAATGAGCTCTCAAGATCACCCGACACAAAAGTTGCGCCCGAGAGGCTGAGACTCAAGCTTTCTCATATGTGTCCTAAAACGAACCCCACATCACCAATAACCAACCACATGATGACATATGGTGAGTTTGGTTTGTAAGTATAAATATTATCACCTTAGTAAGATTGAGGAGATAATTTACAATTTACAAGAGACTTTCTCTTTCTAGCTACTTTTTCTCTATAAAGACGCTCTCTAAAGTCCTCTGTAGCAAGATGTGACTCAAATACCATGTTTGAGATTGTTACTCCCGCTCATGCAGTGGTTTCCAAGTCTCTACTAATAGAGTTTTATCATTGTGCATGCTCTAGTAAGCCCTAGAACAAATATCCAAACCTCAGGCTCCATCTACGGATTTCTAAATTTAGAACCATTTTAGAACAACTACTCTAACAAGTGGATAAGCCCGACAACAAATTATAGTGAGCCCAATTAAAGAAATCAAAACATAAGCATTACATATCATTATTTTTGTATGAAAAATCTAACAAAGACTTGCTTAACTATACACTAAATTGATTTAATGAATGATTTGACATTTTTTGGGTAAAATATCTGTATTAGTCTCTGAACTATCCCAAATATTCCGCATCGGTCTCTGAACTTTGGTTTGTTCCGACATAGTCCTATTTCTTTTATTTTGTTCCGCAAAGGTCCCAACCGTTAAATCAACTAACGTTTTTCGTTAACTATGATGACGTGATACATTTTTGAAATAAAAAAATAATGTGCCACATCAGTATAGTTAACGGAAAACGATAGTTAATTTAACGGTAAGAAACTTTGTAGAACAAAATGAAAGAAATATAACTATACCGGAACAAATTAAAGTTTATGGAGCATGACGAAATATTTTGAACAGTACACGGAGTAATACAGAATTATTATTATTTTTTTCTCACCCGTTAAAACGCGGCCGGGTTGAGATCGCCAGCTGCAGGCGCCAGGCGCCAGGCGCTTGAAAAGGAGTCCAACTAGTCAGTCCATTTTAATAAACCCAACCAAACCAAGAAGTATTGGGTTCTCAAAGTTTCTGTTTAAACATTGGTCACCAATTGAGCTCCGCACAAAGTCTCTCATCAAATGCGAAAAAATCTCCATCTGAATTAACCTTAGAGCAGCCATGCGACCCCAAATCCACGTTTCCTTAGTGTTGACGTTGTCCTTGTTTTTGCTTCTGGTTTCGGCCAATGCTTTGGAGCACACTTTTGCTTCTTCTACTGCCACGGAGGCCACTATGCACACTAACAATTGGGCAGTCCTGGTCTGCACATCTCGCTTCTGGTAATTTCTGAGCCTATGTTGTGGTTCTTGATGATGAACAAAACTCAATGCCTTATTCAATTTTTCTTGGAGTGAATACATTAGTTGAGAAACTACTTAGACAATGTGATAGATTGCTTATTTTAGGGTTTGAAACTAATTGAATTGATTGTGGATCTGTGATTTCCAGGTTTAATTATAGACATATGGCCAATACTTTGTCCTTGTATCGGTAAGCATATTCAGTTTCTGGCTTTCTGCTTTGGTTTGGAATTGGACGGGCTTGTCCTGAACTGATATTTTTATTATATATTTTGTTTGTTCAGAACAGTTAAGAGATTAGGAATACCTGATGAGAGGATAATACTCATGCTCGCTGATGACATGGCTTGCAATGCTAGAAACAAGTACCCTGCACAAGTTTTCAACAATGAGAACCACCGTCTTAACTTGTATGGGGATAATGTTGAGGTAATTAATTTTTTAGCCCCCTTTAGGTTTTTTGACTATTCATAAGGTCAAGATTGTTGCAAAATGCCTTTACTTCCAAGTATTTATGATGTCCCGTCAAATATTTATAAGAACTGCCTAGGCAATAATTAAGCATAATCGTTGTGGTTGCTTTTGGCTATTAATGATAGAGAAATAGGGGAATTATATATCCTTAGAATGTGCTTTCTGTTTTGGATAGCTAGCATGCCATCTACTTCATTGACCATCTTTTGGTACTTTGTGAAAATGCAGACCCTCTTGGTCTCCCATGTTTTTACTAAAATCATATACAACAAAAAAAATAAAATAAAATAAAAATTAGGCCATTTCGTAATCAAAGTTAGGGTGCATAAGTCATATAGGTAATATATAAAAGATTCCTTTCAAGTTTATAGGTTCTATTTTATAATGAAGAGCTCCTTACGCCCGTCATCACTTCAATCAACTCCCACTGTTCTATTTCTAGCATTCTTTTATATGATATGAACAAATTCATCCCTGTAAGCCCTGCACCACTTCAAAACTGCAATCCAGAATACAAACAAGTTCTTGCATCAACTTGCTGTAATTGAAGTATAATGCAGTTTTGTTTCTGATCTTTACTGTTTTCTTAGGTTGATTATCGAGGATATGAAGTGACAGTTGAAAACTTTTTGCGGGTTTTAACTGGGCGTCATGAAACTGCTATTCCTCGATCAAAGCGTCTTTTAAGTGATGAAGGAAGCCACATCCTATTGTATATGACAGGGCATGGGGGAGATGAATTTTTAAAATTTCAGGACTCTGAAGAGCTCCAAAGTCATGATTTAGCTGATGCTTTGAAACAAATGAAAGAAAAGCGTAGGTGAGAATGTTTTCACTGTAGTGTTGCTTTGACATTTGTAAAGTGTTTTTACTATTTGTTTATAAATTTTTTTAAAATATATCAAAGCAATATATTGCCGATGAAAAAACTTTGAGATTATGTTTTCTTTTCTTTTTTCTTTATCTAAATTGTTTTATTAGATAATGATGAATTAGTTTGCTTATTTTAAAACCTCCAGGTCTAATGTTCTTTGGCAGAACTCATATGTTGCATTTTATATGGCTGTTGATTCTTTTTGGTCAGCAATCTCATATATTTTTTGTTTATTGTATACTTCTAGATTCAAGGAATTGCTGATAATGGTCGATACATGCCAAGCTGCCACTCTCTTCTCTCAGGTATGTAAACCTGCACAGAGATGGGCTAATGTTTTTATTATTACACTAAGGTATTGTTTGAATTAGGATTTTTGGTTTGAGAATGAAGAATAGTAATGAGAATGAGATTCTCATTGATGATGTTTGAATTAGAACTCCTCATTCTCACTCCCAATCCCATTACAATTCTCATCCCTGTGATAATTATTATATTGATTCCTCTTTGTAATGAATGAAATGAGATTCTTAGTCCCATTCTCATATATGCTTTAAGATGATTGATAATGCATTAAAAATTGAGACATAATTTGGCCTCTCCTTAGTCGACACGTGCCCTCAGGACAACATGTCAACTTGGGGTTCAAAAACTCGACCCAATATTGAAGTGAGTCTGGTTACTATTTTTTACACTAGATGAATATGGGATCTGAACTGTTAGTGACGTGCATACTTGAGCTAGTGCGAAGTTCCCAAAGAGAAGACTCATGAACTATCAATGGTTAAAAAGTTGCCAACACCTCTTTGAAGGTGATAATCTTCTGTGATGGTCATGTAAATTATAATGGAAAGAGGTGGATTGCCGTTCATGACTATGAGATCATACCACCACCCTAAACCTCCCTCGCCTCCCAGAAAGGTCCTCCACAAATGCACCTTATCATCCTCGGCAAGATTACTCTTACAAAAAATCAACTCAATAACATGAGCCTTCACTAGTGACAACATCTCATGAAAGCCTCTTCAAGAAACCCCAATTAAATTACTATACCTCAAGCTTGTGGGGAACCCACTAATGCCAAGGCAAACATCATGACTCACGTATGGAGCCATGCATGCAAATGTCACCACTCTCATGCCTCCCTTCTCTCTAATGACATCATTAAAGAACTATAAAATACAAACTTACCTTCATTGTGTCATTAGTCTTTATTCTCGTGGAGCCCACCAAAAATATAAGAGTTACCTCTCGAGCAACCAAGCAAATGACCATGGCCATGAAAAATTAATAAACATGCTCCTTAGCATCTCTCTTCTCAAGCTCTCCTCCATCTGAGAGAAGACACACCCATGTGGCATATATTACATGCTCGTGTGTATCACTTTGCTTTAGATCGCCTCCAGCTGAGCAAATACACACTTGCACCTGTCTGCATACACCCACTAGTGTGCCATATTTGTGTGGATGGTGGGTAACTCTTGGCTCCATTCACTCTTCGTGTCATCCAAATCACTCCTGATGACAAAGGGAGGTAAGAATTCAAGGAGATCTCCTTCAATCCTCCTTCCATCCATTGAGGTAATGCTCTAAGATAGACACACTCATATGACTTTAAGCTACATCATACTACACCTTGATGGTATGTGTGAGACTCACGCTAGCAGGGGCTTCAAGACTTAGTACACCCTCGAGGTAACCAAAGGTCTCATCTTCTTAGCCAACCTTCTGGAGCTCCTACGGATAATTCCTTAACACTTTAGGGCATGGCCTATGATGGCATAAATACCTCATCCTTAAATGAAGGGTTAGCTGAGCGCGACTCTTCTCTATATTTCTTTGTATGCCTGAAAGTGTAATGGTCAAGTAATAGAATAGTGTGTTTAAGCATGGGATGTCAAGCCCACAGCGATTTTAGCAGTCACCAACTACAAAAAATCAATTCTAATCTCACTGTATAGTCCTTGCTCCTTAACGTAATCATGATTGTTCAGTTCAGGTATATAACTGTGCTATCATGTTGCAAAGCTTTCCTCTGATACTGTAGCGTGATGCAATTTCCATCTTGGAAATGCACCATCTTCATTATTATTAAAAAATTACTTTGCTGATAATTGAAAAAGTAAATTTAATAATTTTTTTTGATATGGTTTGTACCTAGCTTTCCATGTGTGGTCATGTTATGCTTCTAATTTAGTTATTGGATTTATTGAATATGCTGTATGAGAGTTTATTCTCTTACTTATTGGGAAATCATTGTTTGAGTTTGGCAGCTACAATCACCCGGTGTTTTGGCTATTGGAAGTAGCATGAAAGGAGAGAACTCGTACTCACATCACTTGGATTCTGATGTAAGTTCAAATTTGATTGCATCTTAAACTCGTTAGCCCTATAGTTTTTGATGTGTTTTTGTTATTTACTTTTCTATCTTTTAGGCTACAAAAAATGAACATATATGGGTTGTAAAATACAAAACTGGACTTGCTCCTGGATTTGGTTGTAGATCCTGATCTAAAATTAAGCTTTTAAACCCATAAAATTGTATTAACTGACAAGAAACCCAGTGAATGCTGGTGTGGCAACTTGACTTTGTCATGCTTTCAAATAACTGAGTATTGAATTATACCCTTTCATGCTCATTTTTGGGGTAAATTTGAGACCATGGGTTAAAGCCAAACTCTGGACCAACTCTTGGTTTTTTCATTTCGACCCAACATTTATTCTGTTCTGTCTGTTAATTTATACAGGTTGGTGTTTCAGTGGTGGATCGTTTTACATTTTACACTCTTTCCTTCTTCGAGAAGCTAAATATGTATGACAATGCCTCATTGAGCAGGTAACAACTGAAATGGATCTACATCATAGGATGAGTTCCTGAGTATGTTTCATTTGAGGTGTAGTGTGTCCACTGCCTTGACATCTCTTAGCTTTGTTATTTTCTAATTTATTTTATTTGTTATCCATTTGCATGTCACATATTAGTAAGGACTAGGAAGGTAATTGTGCTCGCATTAGCATTACTTTATGCTTTCTTATGTCCATCAAAGGGTGTATTTTGACCCTCATGGAATTTTATGTTGTAAATAGACATGTGATTACTCTTATAGGCTCATTTACATTATGGTTTTATTGACAATTTGTTTTAGACAATTAAAATTAAAGCATATTCACTTATGAGAATAAGCAAAACAAGTTATATTTATAGTTCAATCCTATCTTCATATTCAACTATATAGCAATACAAAATGAATGCCCACATGTGCTCTTTGGGTATTGTTTTCTACAGTAAAGGAAACTGCTTACTTTTCAACGAAGTTTTTTGCTGCATGATTGTGGAGGTCCTTACATCTTTTTTTTTAACACCTCCAAGAAATAAATAAACTCAAGGCCATCCTGAACTTTTGAGTAAGCATAGTTATTTTGTCAATCCACGTGTAACCTGAGAAAGTTTTAGTCAGGTGGTTGTTAACATTTGGTGAGCTTAAGATTTATAATTGTTATTGCTCTTCTTCAACCTGAATGACACACTTCAGACGTGCGTGAGGCACAGAACTCTTATTGTGTAATGCGCAAAAAGGGTGTGCCATTTTTTATGTTGCTATAATTTTGTTCTCTGCTCAAGGTGTTCAAGCTCACCATCTCCAGATTCCTCTTTTACTAAATATTTGCAGCCCGTTATAGCAGCCAAATATCAGTCAGAAGCCATTACTGTGCCAAATCTTCACCCGTCTTTTTATCCCAATTGCAATCGGTAATCTGCTGAATAAAATTTGGATGAAAAAGATGCTGAAGATTTCGCAGATTAATGGCTGCAATTTGGACATAACAGACTGACAATTCAACAAAAATTGTTCTGCATGACGGCTGCAAACCAGAAAAGGACAAAAACCTGAAGATGATGTTCATGCATGACTCTCTGTGCTCCTTTTCAAATTTCAAAATTGATTTAAATTCTATTTTATTGGTTTGTATTTTCGATTTTGGTATATAACTTGCTTTATGGAGTCGTGGGCTGGTGACTACCTGATCACTTGTTTGCTATCATAAATAATATATTTCAATTGATGTGAATTGTTGAATTAGTTGCTAGGTTAGTCCATTTTATTTTATGATTGCATTATACTCCCTTTGTCCCAAAATGTGTGCTCTCTTTTCATCTTAAGAAGTAAGTATGCATGAATTATAGATACTATCCCTAAGATGAATTAGTTTGAATTACATTAGTGACACTAAATGCCCATGGAATATACAAGAGAAAGTACAGCACAAAGTACTTATTTTTAATTTTTGCGAAAAAGGCAAGTTGACATTCATTTTGATACGGAGGGAGTAATTTGGATTTGATGTTTTGAACTTTGCCCATCTCTGTGCCTTAATGGTTGTAGCATTTGCTAAAGAGTGAAAATTATGTAGTTTTTTTAATAGAGCTCTACTCTGCGGTTGTTTTGCAGTCTTTTTGGTTCATATGATCCAAATATGTTGATGTCAACTGCATATTACCGAACAGACCTATATAAGAAACACTTAAATGAGGTATGGAAGTTTTTCTTTGGTATTAATGCTTGAGTTTATGTATATTTTCAAATTAGATACTCCACCAGCTTCTAATCTTGTATGGATACCCACTTTCATGTGAATTTTTGCTACCATTCTGTTTGTAAGGCTTTGTTTAGTATTATAATTACACAGCAACTTACTTTGTGGAAATTATAAGAACAATGTCTTCAAAATTCTTCGATTAAGCTTTTATATATATTTTTGTTTTCCTTCTTTTTGTCCCAAGCTATGGCAATAAATTGAGGGTAGAAGCTAAAGTTTCAATGTAAATGTCCTATGCTCTTGAGAGAGTTAATCATAAGATATGTATTTTGCAGTATGATGACTAGTGCCAGACCAAGTTCCTTTTGTAAGTGTTATTCGAATATCAAGCTCATTAATTGTGCTCATCTATAGGAATGATATTTGAAGAACTGTTAGACTGATTAGAATCTAGAGTACTTGGGTTTGTTTCCTGTTTGATTTATGTGCTGATTTAAGGGGGAAATCATCGATAATTTCCTAAATATGCATTCAGGTCCAAGCAAAGCTTTTAAGCAATTTTTTCATCTATTAATTATCACTTTTCATAATTACATTACACATTCTCTTCAAAGATTGTAACAACCTTTGTCCTTTCTAGTGTTAAATATTATATTCAGATTGAAGCGGTGTCTAACTCCTCTCTCTTTCTCTAGGTACCTGTGACAAACTTCTTTGGCTCTGTCATGGAAACAGTACACTCTGACTCAGCCTATCGACCTCTTTCGAGAAAGAAGCCTAAGAGTGTTGAAATCACAGTACAATTGGATCCATTGCAGCATGGCAAGGGAAGAATGTTGATAGATCCAGTTTCTGAAGATACAATTGGTGATGTCAATAGCAAGGTGACTATTCCCATTCATTTACTAGATTAAAACCATGCCGTTCCAAATGATAAGTGCACCGTTTCGGATATACTGAAGATACCAAGCCAATAATTATTTGGTTTAGGTTAAGCCACCAATGAGGTTCACCTCATTAAAATGCTTGGATTCAGCGGGTTGCTCCAATCCCACAAATTCACTTGAGTGGATATAAGTGAATTTTAATGTGGCGGCAAGATCTCATTGGCTTGGCTTAGGCTATACCAAAATATATTAGGCTTAGATTCTTTATTCTCCGTATATCCATTTGGTAAGATTCTTGCCTTGACTTAATGGAAAGGGACCTTCCCTAGACCCCACAATGGAGAGAGCCTTGTGCGCTGGACTGCCATTTTCTTATAAAGATAGTTTTTGTCTGGGTCGGGGGTCCAGATTTGTGTTCTATAACACATGATTGACCCATATTCCAGCCCTTTTCTTATAGAGATAATTACTGTTGGGGTCGGGGGACCAGATTTGTGTTCTATAACAAATGATTGACCCAATTTCGGCCCTTTTCTTAGAGATAATTACTCTCGGGGTCGGGGGGCCAGATTTGTGTTCTATAACACATGATTGACTCATATTTCCACAATCAAACACACAAGGGACCTATGTTTTCATTCCATTTGACACAAATTTGGGCAAAAATACAATTTTACCCTTCGCTGTGGAACATAGATTCTTTATGTGTTAAGGAATGCAAATTTGGGCCAACGCTAGTAATTTTCCATTTTGTTTATACTCACAGACATACACACGCATATAGATGCATACTCAGCAATCAGCATATACAGCTGCAGTAGCAATAACAAGGGAAATGTTGTGCAGGATAAACCATGTTCATTTAGACATATATTGAGTGCCATCTATAGCAAAGTAGACGAAACCGAAGCTGTTGATTCCTTGGTGAACTATGGCCTGATAGTTATGCTTCCGTTGTTGGCAGTTTTGACTTGGCTATCATAATGAAGAAAGTTCATATTCTTTATCTCCATTGTCACCCATTTAAGCCCTGTCTACCTCATTGCATATCTGTCGGCTTTCTTGTATACCACACAATGGATAGCTTTTTCTCATTTATGGCTCAACAGTGTAAAATTATTAGGTTAAAAATGTGTTTCACTTCCTTGTATACCATGTACTGTGTACAATATCAAATCCTTGGTTCAAGTTTTATATCTTCCTTTTTTCTTGGATTTTGAGGATCTCAACTATAGCTTTGGATTCCACATTTTTCTTAACATTGTTAACTGAAGTATATGTCTTCTTCTTCCTTGAGTGAATTATAATTTCTGTTGAGGAATGGTAATCAAGAATCAAAATGTTTGTAGCAAGACATTTTAGTTATGAGAATGGCATTGGATTGAAGATTTAATTCTTGGTCTCTATTTTGTTCTAATTTCCCAATCCAGATGCTATCTTAGTGCACAAGCTAATGGTGGAGATTGCGTGTACAATAGGTAAAGATTACTAATAGAACCGGTGTCTACTTGGTGTTGTTCGGGCTTAGTTACAAATAAGACTCACCGACCCTTTTCATAGATGTTTTTAGTGAGAATCGAATTCAAAAGTTTTTTTCACAAACTTAACATACATATATGGAAATTAGCCCTGTGTATTGGACATGAAATAAATATACATGTTCACAATAAATTTAAAGAGAAAGGTCCAATTTAGCCTCGACTATCCAGAACGTGCCGATTTAGCTCCTAAAATATCAATCGATTCAATTTAGTTTAAATGTTATTAGATATCTTGTCAAATCAAGATATTCAGTCGAATTTATGTATGGGAGCCTAGTTGAAGAATCTGTCGCTGATCGTCAGTGACGGATCCGTACCCGTCGTTGGTCCGTCATTACTCACGAGCAGTGATGGTCAATCTGTCGTTGTTAAGCCATTTTCCTATAGTGTAAATTTACTCGATTGACAATGTAGAAACTAAATAAGCACATTCTAGATAAAATGTATAGATATTTAATTATTCTTAATAAGAAAATAAAAATCTAAATATAATATTTTTTGGTTTAGCCTAAGTCAAGCCAATGAGAAATTGTCACTAAATTAAAATTTATTTATATTTATCCAAGTGAATTTGTAAGAGTGGAACGATACTTTGGTTTTAAGTATTTTAATTAGATGTTACAATCTCATTGATGACTAATAATCATTGCCCTCTATTAATAATACTTAAAAAGATATATTATATGTATTTTTTGAACACAAAAGCTACGTTATATTTAATTGTGGTTTAAATTGTTTTGAAGTCATCAAGTTACTAGTAAGATTGTTTCAAATTCATACTATAATATATAATAATTGGTGAGAATGGATAAGCAGATGACACATCATCTATTTTTTTCAAATTGAGCAATTATAAGAATATATCTTTTCATCTTCTATAAGTTACAAATAACTTGAGAAATATGTAATAAACTAATAGTTTATTACTATTACACTTTAATTAAAGTATAATAGCTGATTCGGCACAAAAAATCGAGAATAAATTGACCAATGCTCGAAAGATGTTCGAAAGATCCGAAG
>JAYMTE010002246.1:0-11558 GCA_036897545.1 Pelargonium fulgidum
TTACAACTTACCCATCCGTTAAGTCAGTCATTTACCAAACATAACTGACTTAACGGACCACCAACTTTCAACTCCTTTAAGTTTTCATCACCAACTTTCAGCTCCTTACCCTAACTTAACGGAGTTCATGTTGAGTTAACACACAAGCCCTAATACGTGCAAGATTCCCACTAATAATAATAAAAAAATACTTCTTTTAAAGCCTTGGAGTTAATTTGTCAGAGCGTGGAATCCAAGGCACTGCTTTGCACGACCCCCCAAACCTCGTCCATTCCAGTCGTGAATATTTGTCTAGAGAAAGTAGACGTACCTAATTATCCATAGACCGAATCACCGAATCACAACCAAAAGCCACGTTTGATCGTTTATGCCTTATTTTCCACTTCAAGTCTCTAACACTCCACTCAACATCACCACACCAATTCACTACCACACTGTACACACAGCTCCCACAGTCACCGAGCTTCACGGATACTGACAGAGAACATCGGTTTCTCACTTCACATCCCGTAAATGGCGGATCGCCGCGACCAAACTCTCCAAGTTTTCTGCGTAGGAACGGCCGACACAAAGCTCGAGGACCTCCGCTTCTTGTCCGACTCAGTTCGCTCCAGTCTCAACTCCTTCTCCACAAATTCATCCTCCAAGGTGCATTTCTTGACGCTTTACTGCTTCTGAATTGATAATTGATAATTTTTTCTTGGATTAGACGTCTTCTTCGGTTAGATCCTTTGGTAATGAGTCAGAATTCGCTAACTTTGGTGTAATTAGGTCCAAATGTTGTTGAATCAAGTTTTAGCAAACAGCTAAGAGGAAGAATGAAGGGAATTCTTTTTATAAAGGATGTTTTTCTTTAAGTTCAATCCAATTCAGGAAGCACATAAACCCTAGTGGGAAGTTAGAAGTTCTCTGGCCTGAATTGAATGAATGTACTCCCTTTTATCTTCATCAAATCACTTGCTTTTGATCTAAGATTCTAAGTGCCTAATTCACTTTCAAAGTGGTCATTAAGTAAACCATGTACCTCAAGTTATATATGTATATACTCACATTTGTGTATAATCCAAGCGCAAGGACTCTACATTCTTCCTGGTTGAAGTTATTATAGGAAATCATGTTGCAACTGAATTGAACACCAATTGTTATGTAGTTTTAGTTGAGGAAAGTTGCATACAAATAGGCAATTCAGTTGAGTTGGTCATTGCTTTGTCTAATTTAAATGCTTGTTTGGCTATTTACTTCGTCCCTTACATAGGGCATTGTTTTTATTCTTGTGATATGGTCCTGGAAATAACAGGTACAAGTGACCGTTGTTGATGTCTCCACCAGTAAGAAGGAGATTGAAAGTTTGGAGGATTTTAAGTTTGTGCCAAGAAAGGATGTTCTCACTTTATATTCTGAATCAATTAAGGAATCCTCGACCGTCCTTCCTGATGACAGGGGTAAAGCTATTTCCATAATGGGTAAAGCACTTGAATATTTCCTTAAAAAAGCTCACAAGGATTGTGTTATTGCTGGAGCTATTGGTCTTGGAGGCAGTGGAGGGACATCTCTGATATCATCTGCCTTCAGATCTCTTCCAATCGGGATGCCCAAATTTATTGTATCAACTGTAGCCAGCGGTCAAACAGAACTCTATGTCGGGACATCAGATTTGATACTGTTCCCATCAATAGTAGATATTTGTGGGGTCAATAGTGTAAGTAGGGTTGTTCTGTCAAATGCTGGAGCTGCTTTTGCTGGAATGGTGATCGGAAGACTTGAGAAGCGCGTAGATTCTTTTAGTGACAGCGAAAAGCCTACAGTTGCTGTAACCATGTTCGGGGTTACAACTCCATGTGTAACAGCAGTCAAAGAAAGATTGTCTAAAGAAGGTTATGAGACACTTGTTTTCCATGCCACTGGGGTAGGGGGCAAGGCTATGGAGTCTTTGGTTAGAGAGGGATTTATACAGGTATATGTTATGACGTAATTGCTTTTTGAAATCTCACTACATTGTTTTTAGCACTAAAGCTTTACATCTTCTTCCCTTTGAATTAACTGTAGATTTTTTGGGGGTGATTGGTAGTCATTTTCTTTTTGTCATTGAATGTGCATCCTTATATTAAATTTTTTTTAATTCTTTTTCCCTCTCCAGATTGAAGTTTATGTGATTCAACACTGGCTTTCATAATTTTGATTTTTGAAAGCTGCAAATACTGGTGTGTTTGTCCTATGCACTTTCTCATAATAAGTACCTTGGAATATGTTACCATTTACCAATATAACTTGTGATCAAATTACATGTTTATATATGCACCCTGCCTTCTAGAGTTGCAACTGTAAAAGAAGGAAAAAGAAAAGAAAGAATAGCTTTTGTATGGAATTAATCATTTTGCGCTACTTCATAGTGCTCTATTTCTTCAATTCTTGATTTTAATTCTTTTCTTTTTGATATTTTTAAGGGTGTTTTGGACATCACAACAACAGAGGTTGCAGACTATATAGTTGGAGGTGTCATGGCTTGTGATAGCTCTCGCTTTGATGCTATCATAGAGCAAAAGATCCCTCTAGTCCTGAGTGTGGGAGCTTTGGATATGGTGAATTTTGGAGCTAAGGATACCATACCTTCTACTTTTGAGCAAAGGAAGATTTATGAACACAATAAGCAGGTATTAAGATTCTCTAGAATCCTGTGCATCTTTATGAATGTTAGCACGCCAATATGTTGCGTATCTTTTTGGTCTTGGACAGCCTCTCTACACAATGTACAAACAAGTTTTTCTACAGTTTTGTTCTACTAAGAAGGTTTGCTGGCATTCATTGTTCTTGTATTCCTAAAGGTAGAATAGAGTTGTTTGATATGCTTATCTCTGCCAGAAAGTTGCGATTCTTTGCAATAGTCTTATTTATCTCCTGGCTAACTGAGATGTTATAGTATATCTAACATGGAATGATCTATCGTTTCAGGTTTCACTCATGCGAACCACAGTAGATGAGAGCAAGAAGTTCGCTAATTTCATAGCTAGCAAATTGAACAAGTCCTCATCAAAACTATGTGTTTGTCTCCCAGAAAAAGGCATATCTGCCCTGGATGCGCCTGGGATGCCATTTTATGATCCTGAGGTTACTGCTAGTCTTATTCATGAATTACAAAGGCTTATTCAGACAAATGAAGATCGTCAGGTATTCTTATTGCTCACAATTGGCATATACCACAGTTCAAATTTTCTTTTTTCTATCCCGTTATACTTCCTGGGCTTGAATTCAGTTTAGAATTTGAAAGTTATATGCATTATTTAGGTCAAGTTGTATCCGTATCATATCAATGATCATGAGTTTGCGAACGCATTAGTTGACTCATTTCTGGAGATAGCAACGAAGAATTCCAAGGATCCAATTCCTCCGCAAATCAAAGCTTCTGAAGCTCATAAAAATTGTCAAAAGGATTCTATTGCCAAGATGAACCCTTCAAGCTATGAACCCATATGTCCCAGCCCTAGCGACTTCCCAAATGCAAAACCAGGTTGTATATCAGAATCCTGAGTATAGACTGAATGTACAATATACTAACTATGTTTATAGGACAATATCTGCGACAAATTACATTGTGTCTGTGCATACAGTTTAACTGTCTTACAGACTATACGATAGCAATTGCATCTTGGTACTGGTGGCTTCATGTGTATATTGATTATAGCATAACTGTCAAAACAAGAAAGAAAATGATTGCGCTGTTTGGTAATTCATATTCAATCCTTTGAGTATGATTTGTTGGCATAGCTTACTGTGATGCTTGTGTTGTACTGTCATATGAACGGGTTCATCCTTCCAGTGCAGCGTGGTGTCAGGTATTGGATTTGCCTGGACACTAGATTTCAGGACATGGTAGGAAAGAATTGGCTTTTGAAAAAAAAAAAAATACATAGGTTTTGGGTTTGTATCATTACATCATTTTTTTACATCTATGTTACAGACATCTGAAGTGCACTATTCGTGTTCCAAACTATCTTTTGATGATAGGAGTAGTACTGTAATTATAGTACCATGCAGTAAATTAATTTGTTCAAATTCTGATAGATGATGAAGATGATCTATCCATTAATGAAGTTGAAATGTGAACCAGTTCATGCATGACTTTGGAGTGACGTACTCTGGAAAATTAAGCATTTATAATAGATGGATGCCCTTTAATGCCCAGTGACTAACTATTTCTGTTACAGAAACTCTGCAAAGAACTCGGGCAATATTGCAGCAATTGAAAGATCAGATAAGTAATGGAATACCAATTATAGGGGCTGGTGCTGGGACAGGCATATCTGCAAAATTTGAGGAAGCTGGTGGTGTTGATCTGATTGTATTGTACAACTCAGGACGTTTTCGTATGGCAGGAAGGGGTTCCTTAGCTGGCTTATTGCCTTATGCTGATGCAAATGCTATAGTACTTGACATGGCCAATGAAGTCTTGCCGGTAAGTTAAAATTGGTCATAATTCTTGTGAATAGAACTCCTTTACTTAATTTGTAGTAAATCATTTCATCATATCTTAAAATATTATTTTGGTTTCATGATTTTTTTCACTGATTCAGGAAATGCAACTGAAATTGAAATTAAACGCAATTTTTGAAAACTGTGACGAGGAACAGTGTTATAACGCGACAGTGTTGGAAGGGCTAGTGTATTGATGCACATGTTGACCCTTCAACCTTGCACAACTTGTCAAAATTGTCTTCTTGTGCACATGTTAGGGTAGGAGCCTAAAATATTCTAATTCCAATCTTGGTTGCTCCGAGTATTCGGTCTGGGTATCTCTGGGTATCTAGATCCTGCAAGAAGGGAGCACAATGTTAAGTGAAAATCTTGTTTCCTATCACTACTTTAAATCTTATACATAAAGGGTTTGTTGTACTTATCAATACAATTCCAGAGTCTCTCGATCATCTGTTTTGGTAGTCTCTTGAAATTTCTGTCATTCTGCCGGAAGCCTTAGCGTACCTGTCAGGCCAATAAATTTTCTTCAATGTTTTCAATTATCTTTTCTTCATTTCTCCAAGATTTTATGAAAATGTTGAATTTATTTCTTATCCTAATCTTTTCATTGTTAATTTTTATACCATCCCTGCTTTTGTAAATAATCATGCTCAGTTGTTCTGGGGGAATATATCAACAAACCCTAGATTTCGCTCTCTATTTTTTTTTCTTGACTAACTTCCATGCTAGTGTTGCCTTAGGTTTTTCTCTCTTTTTCTTGAGCAGCTTTCATGTTAGCAACAAATTTAGTCCTTTAAATTAAGGTTTGGTGGAGAGTTGATACTAATTAAAAACCAGTGGATGCAGTCTTGTTTATTTATCAAATGTTTAGACGATTGGGAAGGATAAATAATTGAAGCGTTGCACAAAACCTAAAAAGATGAGACACACACACACACACCCCCACACACACACACATATCTAGTACATGATCATTGGATCAAAATTGTTATGTTACAAAACCTAGAAGTTCATAGTAAAACTATTAGTATTAAATGCTCAAGAAATTAATATCCCACTCCAAGCATGTTAAAATTTTGATTGAGCTTTAAAGGATAGAATTTGTGTTATTCCTCACCCTTCTCTATATTTTTGTCTCTGATTCTTTAATATTTTTCTCTTATTGTTATGATTGATACACAAATCACGGGTATTAGGATGTCAACTTTTGAAAGAAGTCAGATTTGGAAAGATTTGACCTGTGATGTTACCTGCTTAATTCCTGGTTACCTTTTGGGGTCTTCTTACTGATGCACCCCACAATATTGCTTAGGTGGTGAAGCATGTTCCAGTTCTTGCGGGTGTATGTGGGACTGATCCCTTTAGACGGATGGATTACTTCCTAAAGCAAATAGAGTCAATTGGTTTCGTTGGGGTGCAAAATTTTCCAACTGTTGGGCTCTTTGACGGGAACTTCAGACAAAATCTGGAAGAGACTGGAATGGGATATGGGTAGGTTTTACAAACATAATTAGCTTTACATGTATATTAGATATTACATCATTGTATTATTTTCAGTTTGGAGGTGAAGATGATTGAAAAAGCACACAAAATGGGTCTTTTGACAACCCCATATGCTTTCAACCAAGATGAAGCTGTGGAAATGGCAAAAGCTGGTGCTGATATTATAGTGGCCCATATGGGCCTCACTACATCCGGGTCAATAGGCGCAAAAACGGCAGTCTCAATAGAGGAAAGTGTTGTTCGTGTACAAGATATTGCTGATGCTGCACATAGGATTAATCCCAATGCTATATTGCTCTGCCATGGAGGTATTATATGGGAAACCCATAGTTTCTAAATATAGAGATTTGGAGTGTCTTTATTTCTGAATGTAAAATGCATAAAATATAATTCACATATCCTTGTCATCTACATGCAAGAACACAATATATTGTTGCTGTCAAGCAGTCGAAGTTGATATAACATATTTAGAGCATGTACAATCTGTTGACCAATAACGTTCATATTCTGATTTTTTTCATTCCTGGTTTTTCCTTCTACTTGGCATGATGTTTTTCGTTTCAGCTTCTAATCTCATAAATGGTATGATTTTTCCATTTAAACTTTTCTTCAAAATCATTTCCATCCCATTCCTCATCTATTAATAACTTCGTTTCTTCAACATTCAAAAGATGTTGAACAGTACTTCCTATTTACCTGTGTTCATAACATTTCTGTTTTAAATTTAAAATAAATTGTTACATTTTTTTTATAAGCTAAATTTTTGTATGCAATCTACAGGTCCCATATCTGGTCCAAGAGAGGCGGAGTTCATACTGAAGAGAACAAAGGGTGTTCATGGGTTCTATGGAGCATCAAGCATGGAGAGGCTGCCTGTTGAACAAGCGATAACAAGCACAATGCAACAGTACAAATCAATCTCTCTTGAGTGAACTCCAATGAGTCTATTTTCAGGAAGCCAGATGCTTTATGTATGCTTTTCATCATGTCTTATATTTATGTTCTTTTCGTCTACTGTAGAATGTGTGGATGCTGGATTTTACTGATAGATATGTTTGAGATCACCCATCTTCTATTTTTGCACAAAATAAAAGCTATGCATATTAGTAGTATTTGAAAATAAGACACTGAGTTTGATGAAAATCACACTGCCCATAATCATATTTATGGTAAACAATTCTGTTACATTTGCACATTTTTTCTACTCTGCTGAGAGAATTACTCTAGTCTCGCAGCTCGTGTGTTAAAAACATCATATTGACCACGGAACTGTGTAGATAGATGTTCACTTAATTAGGCTAATGAATGGAGCCTAAAAGTTGAGTCATAGATTTATTCATCTTCAGAAAGAACAATACTGAAGTAATGCAAAGAGCATTTTCCTGATTTCCATATGTAAATAATGTTGTTGTTTGCAATTTTGAGACGCTCTCTACACCTTTCGACCAGACTAGTTGTTTTTCATCCATTACTTTGAGATATAATTGTCACAATTCATATATGTTTAATTCCCATCATTTAAGGCCTTTAAGGTTATTGGACAACCACTCCTTAGTCTAGGAATATGTGCCTTTTTTTTTTTTTTTTCTAGGTAAAGGTCTAGACTGTCAACTGTCCACCTACAACAGAAAGTTGAATGTAGATCCATGGGAGGGAGGGGATAGGGTATTGCTATACCACACAATAACTTGTATCCATGGCTCAGCCGGTGTAAAAAGACTAACATTGCCACTTTTGCCATATTCATTCCTAAGCATGTCCTAGGTCCTGAGCCAAATGATATATGAAAATGTATGGTTTCTGCAATTCCTGGAGACATGAAAGTGAAACGTTGTATTCTAACATATTATGCCAACACTAATAGTCTGTAATTTAGTTCAAAAGAGAATACATGAATAGCTGTGTATAAAGCTGTTTACATCAAATATTGAAGGGTTGAACTGCATAGGATCCTTGTATAAAGCTGGGTCATGATGTATATAAGTTGCATCAATGTTTACATGCCATCCTTTCTTTATATCAAAACCTGCTACCACTGGGTAATTGAGATGTACCCTTGCATAAGAGGAAATGTCATCAAGAAACACATCCTATCATTTCTAGTTTTCTTGAACAAAGATCAAATAGATGTTTGAAAAGAAATGTATATGAATGGATATAGGTAACTATAAGAAAATCTTAGGAGAGACTGCCTTCAGCAATCATTTAGTGCAACACGAGGAAACCACAGCAACACGTTTGAGTGCTTGACATTCTCATTGTTTCTTTAACCACCCAGAAGATGCATGAAGAGGGATATCAGTGCCATTCTATTGTATGTATTGACATATTGTTGATATTGTTTGTCATATATCAGAAGATGAGCAGTGAAAGATTTATTAGTTGCCCATGTGTTCTGAATACAATGATTCAGATTAGATAATCTAACCTTTAATCCATATGACATTTTGCTAAGATCTTCCAAGGTGAGTGAAGCTCCTTCTGGCTTATTTCTGGTTATTGACATTTGTTCTTCCTGCATGTTGATAGAACATTAGTAACCTCAACTAATTATTGCTGATATATAGAAAATCACATGCAACTGATAACACTATTATTTACTGATAAAATATTCTGGTAAGGCTGCAATGATAAAAAAGAAATTGTTCATCTATTACCCCTAATATTTCTGCCAAAACAAATAGTATCCTATTTAAGGTCATAGAATGTCACACTGAGTTTGTAATGGGCTTCTTAATTTGTTCTCATCAAGAAACTTGACACTCCACATCATGGCAGCTGCAGATGTGGTCTGCCCAGCAATTATCAGTGTCAATAGGTTATCCATTATCTCCAAGTCATTAAGCTTTTCCTCAGTTGAGTATGATTCTCTCTCTAAAATCGACTGCAGGAAGTCTTCAGGATGGTCTTTGCTACTCCGATGACTGGCAAGTATCCCTTTAAAGGTTTCCATAAGCCTTTGACATGCCTGTTTCAGTTATTTCTATAAGCATAAACTGTTATAATGTTGAACTTTGGCTTTGTCTATATCCTATACAATGCTTATTTTTAACAGATTTACTTGTTTTTCTGATCTCTTTCAAAACCGGAAGTGGCTACTAAATTAGGCTCCTTGCCTTTTCTTTGGGGCACTGGACTGCTGCAACCCTAAGTACTCTCATTTGACTTGTCTACCTTACCCTGATGCTTTTATAGTATCAAGTACCTGGAATCATGACAGGAAAGGATAGCATGGCATTCAAAATACTAGCACTGTCTTTGTCTGTTGTAGCATGGAATCCTCCATGACACTCATTAGCATAGCATACATTGCATCAATTTTATCTGCACTTGCAATGCAGTGTATAAGTCATGGACTGAATCACTTATGTCTGTCTGGCTTCACTATCTTGGATGATTATATCTATCTAAGCACATTGTTTCCGTGTCATGTTGTCACAGTGTCACATACTGAATGCATTTTCATAGTGATACATGTAAAATTTTGTACTGCTTTTGTGTATGTGCCTGCGAGAGGCAGGGAGGTGAATACATGATCTTGCAGCTTCATAATTGTTTCGCTTATGCCTCCTTATTTTCTATCTTCTTGGAAGTCAGAGATGTACTATAAATGATATACTTTGAAATTATAGGCTTTATGTTCAGGAAGGATACATCATGAAGATACTTGAGTTATTGCAGTGATCCTCTTCCTTTTTAGCAAACATATATGCATCTATAGGAGCAAAATATTAGTGGAAAACTTTGATTTCAAACTTACTACAAACTAGAATGAGGACAGGGGGATCAGTAATCCCCAAAAAAAGATATTCAAATGAGATTATTTTCTTACCTTCGTTGTGAAGTCCAGCACTCAAAAGCTTTTCACGTTTTCTTCCAGTTTCTTTAGTTTTGTGCACATCATTTGGTCGAATATCTTGGCACACTTAGACATAGAATTCATGGATAATGGATCAGATAGAAGCCACCTAATCCTTTTATGGCTTTCTTTTGGTACACTTAACAAGCTATTGATTCCAACCGCATTTGCCATTAATTTTACATTTCCCTTATTGAACAGCTGAGAAATATTCACAAATATTGTTTTCACACCTTCGGTACTGGGAACAAACACATGGATCTTACCAAAAATAATTGTTTTGAACCATTTACCAAATCTACTTTCGCCAAAACCACAGATTCTGTTAGTTCAATAATCTGCAAGAGCAGCTAGATTAAATTATCTATAGCAAGTTGTACCTACTTGAATAGAAACGCTTAGCATACTCTAAACTTCAAATTCGAATTAAACGTCACTGTGATGAGTTGGTGCGAGATGATTTGTTCTTAATGATCCCAATTCCTGTGCAGGTGAAAGTGTGATTTAAGGAAGTTGATTGGGATCCAAATAGTTGTCTAGAGGATGAACTAAAGATGCAGCAAGGTCCACAGCATCAGAGAGACCAACATCAAGTGCAATGAGAAGGTAACATTTTGAGGATAAAACCTACTTGGGTTTGATATTGAGAAAAATGGATTTAACTTTTCTTCAAAATCATTTCCATCCCATTCCTCATCTATTAATAACTTCGTTTCTTCAACATTCAAAAGATGTTGAACAGTCTTCGGCATCTTACAAAGTCGTAAAATCCCTTTGTGCTATTTATAACAGAAAGCAAAGAGAGTGTCACCTAGAAAAAGAAATCCCATGCAGCCAGGGATTTCCCTCTAATTAAGGTACCTCTCTTCTACAAATTCTTGATAGCCAAAATGATATTCCTGTAGAACATAAGTGTAATTATGATAAAATCATAATAGCTGAGGATGTGGTAAAGGAATTCTTTTGATAGGTTCAACATTTTTTTCTGTGCTGATCAAGGACAAAATGTGTGGAGAGATGAAAAGTATGGTTCCGAGTGGTGTATATTATATAAGTAGAAAAACGATGAGGTTTTGATGATACTAAATAGTTCTAGTGCAACATTCTTAGATTGTGCATAGCATCTTTAGGAGGATACTTAGAAATCAACTATGGGATGTCTGGGGATGAGATATGGAATCAAATGTTAGGTCTTGATGGAATTCCTTTGCTTTTCTCTTCTTTGTTTTAGAGATTCTCATGAAAATGGGAGATTCTCTGAGTGGCATGTAGTTTGGCAAGGTAATTGAGGTAGGTTTTGTAGGAGTGCTTGGTCACAGCTCAAGCGATTATAACAAGTGTTATATAGCAAAACAGAAAGCTGCTGCTTTGACCAGTCATTATGTATACGTAATGGCCAAACAAGTGAGGGGATTATAAATTTCTGAGAACAATAGCTATTTTGTGTTGTGAAATCAATGTAGCTGTGTAGGAAACCCGTGCAGTGAGAATGGTATTTCGAGCACATTTGTAAATACCGCGACATACCATAGAGCTCTCCAATTGGGCGCCTTTAATATTTGCATGACATTGCAAATCGATTGATTGAAGAAGATCCCTCAACCGTTCTTGGTCGTTGCTCAACTCTCTCACCTCCAAAAACTAAACTAATGATCAAAGATATCTTAACTTGTGTTTTTACAAGACTTTAAATGGTAAAAGTGGACAAAATTTGCAAAATAACAAA
>JAYMTE010002247.1:0-11558 GCA_036897545.1 Pelargonium fulgidum
GCGGAGCGATCTGCCCGGGTCCATAATTTTAAATGAAGCGTCATCACATTATTAGTGCAACTGATCTAAGCTTGAATCAGTGCACTGACACACATTAATCCAATATATATACATATAAATTATAAATGGCCACTGATACTGGGATTGGGTCACCACATCTAATAAAGATCATGTTATGTCACTGATATCTAAAAGAGCGGGACACACTCCCAAAGCAATATTAAAAAATGGAATAATTACACGTTGCTTTCATGAATTATACACTTTTTAATTTTGAATATCCTAAATTCACTTCCAAAGCAATATTAAAAAATGAGATAATTACAGGTTTCTTTCATGAATTGTACACTTTTTAATTCTGAATATCCTAAATTATTTTTCATTCCGTGTGGCTACATGAGCTTTTCAAATTTCAATCTTTAGAGCAATCTAAAAAGCAAAACTTAACCTAAATCCACAAGCCTAAAATTTGACTTTGAAAAATTCAAAGTAGGTACTACAATGAGAGTGTACCCAAATACAAAATGTGTCAAGTATAGGATAATTGCGTGTAATTTCCACTTAAAAAAATGTAATACATAGATTAGTTATTAGAAGGTTAATTTATGCACAAAACAATCATTTTGTAATAAAATTTTAAGATAAAATGAGAATTAACTATCCCATTTTGTAACAGCTTCTAAAAATATTAAAATTAATATTAGTTAAGAGTGTCATATTCCTCTTACACTCCCAAGGACTTGCTCCAAGGAACTCACAATCATATAAAAACTACAGTGGAGTCTAATAAAAAACCTCACGAGCAGAAACACTATTTATTATAATAACTATCGAAATGACACTTTAATACGAATACTCAAAGAATAGATAAGAAAACAAAATCAAGAAGTTTTTTGGTTTGATTTGTATCATAAACTTGAAAATTGAGACAATTGTAGGTGTCTTGAAACCATTTTTGTTTCTAAATGTGCTCAAATATTCTTGTATCGATCCAGTCAAAACTACAAATTAGAACCAAAACTGAAATGCAACATTGAACAAACACCACAATCCGATAGAAAATCCATAATTGCTGCAACAAAAGATCCGAACCGCTGAAAAGATAGAAAAAGCTTAAAGCCTCCTACCCCTTCTACCACCCTTCCTACGGGTACTATCTGTGGGAATTGGAGTAACATCCTCTGAAAGAGCAAAAAAAAAGTAGAAAATAATATGTTAATGTCTAACCTTGGAGGAAGACTAACATAAATGTAAATAAAGAGTGCCTTTCTATCTAAATAAAAAGGAACCTACTCGGGCAGGGCGAATACGTGGGTAAAACGGAATCGCGTTTATAAAAAATAACTAGAACTCAATTCATCTAGATATCAAACCTAATATTTACTTTCAAGTGATGGTTCCAGGAAAACTAGAACTTGGAAATGGGTCAATGGGGCAAACTCGAGCCTACACAAGACGGGCCAAAAAATGCAAGTATGCTTATCTGGAAACTTGCGTACAAAGTTCTTTCTTATTGAGCTAAACAAATTCAGTAGAATGACAATATATGGAACTAACCCATTTAATTTTTGACAAATAACAAAATGACCTGTAGCATGGATGAAAACTTAATGATTGTGTATTGGCAAAGATCAAAAAGTCAAATGACAGAATCAAATGAATCTTGCATAATTCATGATGCAATGAGGCTATCTAATTTAAACTTTCCTGAAATTAATATGGTCATAACAGCTGGCCGCAACCTCAAATTGTAAGGCACCTAAGGAGTGACTGTTTATGACTACCATCTAATTTTATGCTCTCTAATAGCATGTGCATGTGTTTGATGAAGGAAATAAATTATTTCATGCAGCAAGAGTTAAATGGTTAACATACCTATGCGACCAATTCTCATTCCAGAACGAGCAAGAGCACGGAGAGCAGACTGAGCACCAGGTCCAGGTGTCTTAGTCTTGTTTCCACCAGTAGCACGGAGCTTAATGTGAAGGGCAGTAATGCCAAGTTCCTGAAATGTACAACATTGAAAACCATAAAGTGATCAACACACAGCAGCTTTGGTCAACTCCAATAAAAAAGTAATCGGAATATTACCAAAAACAACTATATGGTTAAAGAAAGCAAACATAAAAAACACACACCACATATCTAAGTAATCTAACAAACTCATTTGGTGTTGAAACAAAGTCCAAGAAGAAAAAACGTCTAAACTAAAAGCACAATTTGACAGCTAGAAAAAAACCTTGCATCTCTGGGCAACATCCTGAGCAGCAAGCATAGCAGCATAAGGGGATGACTCATCCCTGTCAGCTTTCACCTTCATCCCACCTGTTTCCAGAAAATCAGGTTTACATGAGAAGGCACTAAATCTATAACAAAACGTATGTTATTGAAATTTGAAAACAAACTAAAAGTGAGACAGAATATAATCAACACCAATTCTCTAAAATGAAACTTCAATCTTATAGATATTAGAACCATCCCCTAGGTGAAATTTATTTAAAGAGGATCCTGCGCTGGGTATTGATACTGGCCATAATTAATTTGAAGTGATCTTTATGAATAAATTGAAATACAAAGCCTCAAATATAATATTGGTGCAACTAAGAGACAACATATACACGTTCATGAACAGAGGATTGTTCTATGGAAACAGAAATTACAAAAATATTGATGACACTAATTAAATAGACAACTAAAAGAATTCCAGAACAAAAGTACAAGCAAATGAAGATAATCCTTACCAGTGATGCGAACCATGGTTTCCCTCCCAGAAAGATCAGTCACATGCTACAATTCAAACAATAATTAATTATACTCGGCCACAAAAAAATACACTACAATTGTTGATGGTCTCTACTGAATACTTACGATAAATGTGTCGTTGAACGACGCAAAAATGTGAGCTACGCCAAAAACATGCTCTCCTTCCCTGACAGCAGGTCCAAGGGTCACGGTCTCTTCCTTGGGCTCCCTAACCTTCCTCCTCGACTATGGGAAACCATAAATTTTCGAATCAATAAATCTAGTATAGTGCAAAACTAAACAATAAGTCTAGTTGTGCAATTTTGGTGTTATACCATGCATATTACAATGATGTGCCAAAACTATAGTGCATAACATATTCTAGAACAATCAAAACAAAGGTACACAAATTTTGTGCAATTTGAGTGTTAGATCATCTGTTCAAAATAAAATACCAAAATTATCACACGAATCATGCTCTAACACCATCTAACTTACAGATTCAAGCATAACATTATGAGCTCTACTAAATTTATATTTCATGATATCAAAATGAAGAATATATACTAGAATATTTTTAAAATTCATACATAGCTAAATCAGATGCAGTGGATTTTAACCCGAGAAAAAAATTGTGCAGTTTTTCAACAAATTATAATCATTCATACAACTTAAATCCAGAAATCTAAACATCACATTGTCATCAAACTAGAACTACCAGATACAGCTCAATATATAATAAAAATATATTGATGTAATCATGCGCTTGAACAATCTAAACTACAGATACGGGAACTACGTCATGAGTACTACACCATTTACATTTTAAACTATACAAATGAAGAATACACATTCTAAAAATTCATGATAGAGCTGAATCAAATGTAAAGAAATTTGGGGGAGAGAAAATGATTGTGCTGTTTTCTAAACAAGTCCTGAGCATCTATAGCTTAAATCAAGAAAAATACACCAAATTTAAGATACTCTTGAGACACAGCGATACCTCCAAACTAACACTACAAGTAGCTTCACATATAATCAAAACCAGTTAATGCAGTCATGCTCTAGAACAATATATGTTACAAGAACATGTACTACATGATTAGTACTACAGCATTTACATTTTATAACATCCAAATGAAGAGTAGGTACTATGTGATGCTAAAAATTCACAATAAGTAGCAAAATCAAATGTACTGGACTTTGACTCAAGAAAATAGTTGTGCATATTTCCTAACAAATCCTGAGCATTTATACAGCTCAAATACAGAATAAAAAGAATATACACCAAAATTTATATAAAATTGAAACACCACAAAGCCATCAAATAGCTAAATCAATCCTACGAACATTAAATCGAGCAAATAATTGTGCACAAACAAGCACAAATACACCATAATTTCAATACAATTGCAACAATGCGAGCAATCAAACTAACACTTAAAGCTACAGCTCAACATCTTGAGCTAATCAAAACTAAAGAATGTGAAAATGGACAGATTATAAGAGAACGAAGCATTTTCTAGATCTGAAACCGAGACGATAACAAGCTACAAATCAAGAGAAATTCAGTGTAGAGATCGAACTGAGAAAGTTACGTACCATGGCTTCGAATCGACGATAACGACGAGAGGTGTTGGTGTGGAGGAGGCGCGAAAGCTTTCCGTCGAACAGAGAAAACCCTAGAGAAAAGAGACGCGAAGCAAGACTCTGGTTCGATTTATATGAGAGGTGGTTAGGGTTTAACGATGATGGGAAGGGTTATATTTACTAGAATGCCCTTCTAGTTTCTTTTTATTTTATTTCAAGTCCTTGTAATATTGTAGTTTCCGAAAGTTGGTTATGTAAAATTACAAAATTACTAATATTATTCTTATATGGAACATGATGGTAAGGTGGATTAAAGACGCAATCAAAGCGGAGTTGGGCAGCGATTATGTTTTATCGGATATTATATTCTTATTAGTTACTTTCTTTTGTAAAATTGCAGTTGTTCATATTTCTAGACAAGAAGTTGTAATGGCTGGGAAACTGACAAAATTTTGTAGGTTAGGAGGTGATAAAATTTGATTGTACAATTAGCTCTGTAATCCTCATTTTGGTTTATAATACAACTTGCTGTATTATATAAAAAAACTTATGATTGATTTTTCTCACCAAAAAAAATAAAATAAAAATAATTAACTTTTTAATTATTTATTTTTTAAATGGTAATTGAAACACTATTTTAAGAAGAATAGTATATATAAGTCGAGTCTAAACTAGAGTTAGTAATTTGTAACGTGGCATGTGACCTTATACGAATATGATATATTTATAACGATGTATTTTGTGTTAAACTTGTAAAACACGCATGAGATGTATGATAATACGATTACTATTTTTATTTTATTTTATCATATAACACAATTACTGTTATAAATAGTTTGTCAACTGTATTAAATCACATATTAATCTCTCCCAAGTCTCCCATATTTAATTTACTTTCATTTCATCTTCTTCTCCTCACTCAGCAAATTCTTATTTATTGTTTAAACCTATTGCGTCCTAACATGATTATGATCTCATGTTGTGTCCTTCACTCTACAAACATGTTTATTAAATGTGTCATGTTAGTGTTAAATCAACGACACATATTTAACTTATATCACGACACATTGACACAAATTGTCAATTCTACCTTAGCTTTTCAAAACTTATTCAATTCATAACCTATTATGTCATTTTTTCTTTAAATTTTGTCATTGTTCTTGACGTATTGTCCATACACAAATTTCAAATAAATATAGAAGCTTTAAAACAGTTAAATAATTAAGGGTTATATGGTATTGCCTCCCCTAGACTTGAAATTATTTTAGATTTAGCCTCCATCCTCAAACTTGTATGGATTTGGCCCTTAAAGATCAGATATCGATCATTTGTATTGTACTCTGAGAGCGAAAATATACAACCATAACTATAAACAACAATGATAGTTATGATCCAAAAAAGTTCGAGTCACATATTCATATTTATATATAATCATAATATGTACAGAACAAGTTTCACAATAATCAAAGTGACAGTGAAGAATAATGTGACCAATAATGCAGGAATTATGTTATGATATCTAGTTTGATGCACAAAAGTTTAAGAAAATAAAAGTTCGTACAAATTGAAAGTTTATGTATCAAAATGAGTATAAATGGGATGTTCATGTAAAGCATCTTGTAACAAATCAGACTATTATTCCCGACAATTATTTAACAGCAAATGAGATTTTCACCTCGAATGGCTCGGCTTTCAAGGCCCGACTGACCTATATATAATATGGTAAATTGATGTTCTATTTGGAAAAAATGAGCGAAAAGAGTTCACCTATATCAATACCAAGGGAAGGAAAATTTGCCGTTGGGTTATGCAGAAATGAGACCCACGTAACCAGCAAACAAAGCCAACACGGATGATATGAGATATGCTCCGGCAACAATAATTGGTTCCTTGAGCCCACATAGCTCAAGATGATGATGAAATGGTGTCATCCGAAATAAGCGGCGGCCAGATCCCGACAAGCGTTTTGTCGTCTTGAAGTACGAAACCTATAACACGAGTTGGTAATCAGAAAAATGAACATGCATGTCACAATTTTTAGTACTAGTGCAAACAAGCCCGTGCAAAATTTGAGTATAATCACAAGTAGTTAACTAAAAACCGACCATCGAATGCCAGTGTGTTATCTGGGAAGGGTCACAACACGAGATTCATATCATTTGGGGATAAAGCTGGCAAATTGGACCCAAATGCGCTCACTTAAAATGCAACCCATATTTTGGCGGGTTTACCATGCAAAATATGTAGGTTGGGACGGGCATCCTGAATCCAACCAACACATTTTCCATTAAAACCAACAACCCGTCCCGACCCGCACATCTGGTGGGTTGGGTTAGTTCTTTTTCAATCCGAAACCAGAATTGTCATGCTCTATATTGTGAGGACTAGAGAAAGGCATCCATGTACAGTCTTCTTCCTATTTTTGCATACGGGTTGTTTCCATAAACTAAAACCCGTGACTTCTAGTGATAAAAAAGCAAAGTTATCTATATGACCAAAAAGTTCAATGCGTACCTGTAAAATGACGGATAATGTTTCCCAAACAAAAACTCCGGATGCAATAAATAGAGGAAAAAACATTCCGGTGCGAGCAGCCATTGCAGCTAGTGCTCCTCCAAGTGCCAAAGAACCTGTGTCTCCCATAAATACAGATGCTTTATACCGGTTGTGCAACAGAAAACCAACACAGCTTCCGGCCATCGATGATCCAAATAAAGCAAGATCTATTTAGAAATTTAAAAACAAAAAAAACAAAAAAGAGAAAGAAAGGAAGTTAGTCCCGAAGATGTACTAGCCCATATAGCGACAGAACTTGTATGCTAAATATTAGAAAATCAAAGACATGACACGTTAAGAATAAGCTAATACTAGATTTGTTATTATTGCTCATAATTTTGTATAAAGTAATGCATAGTAAACAGCATATATAGACATCACTGAAAATGCAGAGAGATAGCGATCAATCATTTCTGTGTGTGGAATTATGTTTTTCTTAAATATGAGCACATAAATGAGAACTCTGCGTACATTCTTTCGCGCGTTCTATAGTTCTACTTTATCATGCTCATAAACAAGTTTTAGGCTGTTGGACATGTGTTCAAACAATTCATTTTCAGAAAAATCAGGGGACACATATGATGTCGGACACAAGTCTGGTTGTCAAAAAAATATTAAAAAAAACTGGACATGTAAAATCAAGTGTCTGCCTCGTATCTGAAGAGTGTCCGTGCATTATAGTTTGTTTACACAGCTGTATGTAAGGATGTGTGTGTATATGTTCACCAATCTATGCTAACTATCAGAATAAACCTGAAATGGCGCATTAGTATGTTCTAGTATCTGCTGTGTTCTGTTTCAGTACATTAAGTCAGCCAAAACAGAATTGTCTACAATCAGTCTAGAACCCAACCATCAAAGCATTTGATTATATTTGACTATATATATATATATATAGCTTTAAACATTTCATATAAATGACTCATACTGACCTGGACATATTGGAAGCACTGCAATTGACATTCCGACAAAAGCCAAAGCAGCTGTCCCTCCAGCGAGCCCATCAAGACCATCCGTTAAATTAACACCATTTCCCATGGAAACAAAACAAAATGTCGTCAAGAGGTGGTAAAATTTTCCCAGACACACTAGACCAAGCGGTGCAGGAAAAGGAATCAACAGTTTCCTACATTATACAAAGCGAAAAATGAAATTAGTGACAGTAGTAGCTAAATGAGGCACTTACTGCATCAGTGTTCATACAGAATACTTTATTCGGCCATATAGATTGCTCTAAATCTTTGTGTAAAGCAAGCGACCATGAAATTCTTCGTACACATAACAACTTCTTGTGAAACTAAAAAAGAATGGGTGCAAAAAAAATAGGATTGCAGGAATGCTTCAAATATCAATGAATGTACATTAGACAATCTATAATAAGAAAAAGGTTGATGACCAATCTCTAAATTACCAAATAAACAGATATGACTACCATTGTTATTTGATCGAATATGACACATACAATCCAATATAATGCCATATAAACTACTCACTAGAATATAATTTCAGTCATCCAAATGAAGTTCCAAGTTCCAATTTTGAAATAAAATTATTTTACTATTCTTTTCCAAATTTTAAGTTCAAAAGAATTATCAGTTGTGGCTTTTACCTTCTATTTTCTTGACGGGTTGAAATTTTACGGGTTGAAATTTTAAAGAAGATTTATTTAACATAAAGCAGATCCTTTAGACATAATTAACGACTGGATTTTTTTAAACCCAAATAGTGATATACAAATGAAAAATCCAGAATCTCTCTGATTAATTTCATCACGGGAATAGATATGTGAGTTACCATCAGATAAATGTTGATCAGATTATAGTCAAGAAACTATACATGCCATACGGAGATGATACACTCATGATATCCAACCAAAATGAAAAGCAGGTCCCAACAGCAACCTGTAAGTATGAGAACTTGTATCACTTGCACTGTAGGTAACAACTAACAACTACGTACTCTCAAGTAAAAGCAAAGGAAAAACTTCACGTAAATTGGAGATTACAATAGGAAAGTGTTGCATTTTGGTCACCAAACACTTCATAATCTGACAGCACCAGTACATGTTGAACCAATTTGAAACAAAAAAAAAAAATGTATTCTTACCTCCAAAAGAATTTTCAACCAGCCAGGTAAACCATGGTTTTGACTCTTGATAAGGCTCAAGACGTCATCAGCCAACCCAATGGCAGAAAATGCTATTGTAACTGCTGCTGCAACGGAAACTTCAATAGAAGAAACTCCAGCAATGAATATTGCAACAACTACACCTATTGGTACAAAGAACAATCCACCCATTGTTGGGGTGCTCTTTTTTGAGGAATGACGAGCGGGTCCTTCTTTCCTTATCATCTGATGAATCTTCAAAGTATCAAGTAATGGGATGCAAATGTAGCCTGCACATGTGACCAAAAGTGCTGATGCAAAGAAGGGGCGAGACAAGAACAATGTCGGTAAAGGTAGTCTGACAATGCGCCACGCACACCAATCAACGTAGAAAATGAGCAACACCAAGAAGGTTATCAATCCCATATTGATTAAAATCCCATATTTTATCCTGCTACATAAAACAAAATACTTCACTAAACTATTATCTAAAATGAGAATATCCAAATTTTTAATATGACAAATGATTAGTAGAGCAAAAATATAATAACCAATCAATATTTCCAGTAAAAGCATTAGTGAACCATGCCCTCTCCATAGCAAGTTGGTTCTATCAAGGTATGAGATAACTTACAGCTTTCTAAATAGCTGCCATAAACAGTAAACAAGAGAAGAATATGAAAGTTTCTTGATACACTAACATTTTGCTTTCATATGGTGCACCAATACCGACAAACGGCACAATTTGTGACGCAATTTGGACACTTGATTCGCCATTAAAAAAATAAAATAAAATACATGATGGTATGACACAATATGTTCAACACGGGTTTCAGCCAACATACACTGCTTCTGGCCAATTTATACTATAAAAGTATTACAAGATATTTTTATTTTCAAACGCAAGAATATAAGTACCAAGACCTTAATGAGGGAACAATCTTGTCAAATAGCTACTATAAAAATAGATTAACTAATGTAATTCACATACACCAAATAAATTTAAATGAGGAGTTCAAGTAACATGGTTACTTGCCTGCGTTTCTTCTGCCCTCTACCAATCGTTGCAAGCTGGTTAGCAGCAACTGTGATAGCATCATTGGTAGACACACGAATAGATGGCAAATCAACATCAGTAATTGGAGTTAACACAATATCTCCATCACTGTCTTCACCATCACTAAAGGAATGTGTGTATCCATTAGACACCTCATTGTCATCCCAGTTATCCATGGGCATCTCACCACCAGAATCCTATGTAAGAAAGAAGAATAACATGAAGGTACCATATGCAACACATAATGACAGAGCCATTTAAATACAACCATAATGTAAGCAAGACCACACTGATAATGACAACAGACAAATATCAAGAGATTCAGTATGACATAGCACAGTTTCATTTCAAGGAGATCTAGCTCCTCAGCTTTGAGAGTTTATGTATTGAGAACACTGTTATAGTACCTAGTTTCTAGCTACTAAAAGCAAAAGTTGCATAAACTTAAACCTAGCTTAGTTAACATTTCTGCTTCTGAAAATCTACTACTAACCTGTTAACAAAATAATGCAGCAGCAAGGTCTAGAAATTTCAAAATAATAATAAATAAATATATCATACAAATTAAAATTTTATTACTATAGCATAAATTACCTCATCAGCAGCCCTATATTGGATGAAACTGTGCCGGTAACAACATCCAAGCCTTTGAGAATTTGTTCCATTTAACTACATTACAAAACCAATATAAGCACTGGATAGCGGAATATACGATTAAGCTTTTAAGCCTTAAATATTTAATCAACGATTATGCAATCCTAAATTAGATACATGTCATTTAATTCTTGTTATTGCAAAACAACGAATTGGTAATCAAGAAAATTGAAAATTGCTAACAAGCTCCTTGAGCTAAAAAAATATTTGTCACATATAACTACGTAACAAAACAAGTGTAAAAAGCTGGATAGCAGAATATATGAAAAAGCTCGCAAGCCTCAAATAATTAACAAACCGATTACACAATCCTAAGGTAGAATACAGATTAGGCAAACTAATTGTTTTGTTAACAACAAACTTATTATCAAAATTATTGAGAGAGGGAAAAAAAAAAAAAACTCAAGCTCCTTGTGCTACAAATATATACAGTCATAGAGTAGCAGAATAATCAACTGAATACGCGAATTTAAAATAGAACAGTTTTCACAAAACAATTGCTGTGTTAATGCTTAACAACAAATTGCTCATCAACTTTTCAAAAGAACTAACAATGAGCTCAAAAAATGCTCCATTCATCATCTCATCTCAAAATCACTTTTACAATTGATTGGCTATTTTTTACCAAATCAAAATTAACAGTGTGATACGATGTAGTTTTGATCCTTCCTCTGTTCCAAGTCAAGGTCAAGATCAATGTTCTGTTTTCTTTCTTCTTTTGTTCAAGTCGAGGTCTTAGTAGAGGGCTGAGGGAGTAGGAAGCTTGCGTCATTGATAACAACCTATAAAAGGAAACAGCACACCATGAAATGAGTCCCGAGTTTGTGTCCCGGGAAACACTCTCCGGCGTGAG